>RAOH01000040.1:0-127665 GCA_009804965.1 Neurospora sp. FGSC 26632 | reverse complement strand
AAAAAAAAAAAAAAAAAAAAAAAAAAAAAAAAAAAAAAAAAAAAGAGGTATGCCAGCATTCGAACCCCACGACCTCCTCTCCCTCTCCCCATCCCATCCCATCTCCTCCGTCTCCGAGAAAGATACAGAAAAGATAGGTACAAAAAAAAAGAGAAAGACCAACAACCACGCTCAATCGAACAGCACACCTCGGTTAACCGGTGAAACAACTTGACCTTTTTATTCTTTATGCTGTTACCTTCTTCTGTCGCTGCAGATACTAACAGATCCTTGATCAGTCAAGAACGCGGTCTAACGATGTGGAACTAACTGCTCTTTGGGTTACTTGAATGTACATCATCGTTGGTATCTTTTTCGGAGGTTTACAAGAAAGTGTTACGACGGTACACCGTTGCGCTTATATGCTCGTTAGAGGGTTGGAGTGGGAAGGAGGTGCGTGTGCCGGGTGCCTGGATGGGATGGGCTAGGATGGGATGAAAGGTTGGTGTTTGCTGCCTGGCAATGTCATATGGGTGCTCGCTCCTAGGAGACTGACTGGGTTGAACAATGGGCATGGAAAGTGGAAGCCGACTGGGGGCTTGTTGTTGGAGGATGTTATCGTCGAGTCTTCCTGTCAGTCCGCGCGGTCACTGGGAAAGGATCGTTTGGATAAGTGTTGTCTGATGTTTCTTGTGTGTGTAAGTGCAAGGCTGGTACTGAAGGGCTTCTGCGGAGGATCTATATCGCGGGTAAATAGTTTGTTCTTGTTTTTAAAAGCAATGTTGGGGGCATAACGAAACCATAGTGCTCAAGCCCGGACGTATCGGTAATTTGGTAAGCTTTCTGCATCATCACATTCCCGTTGTTCCCACTAATGAGACCTTTACAATATCAACACCAGGAGATATTGTGAAATGGAAACGCTAGATTGTCCTTCCAAGATCATCGAGTGATGCAGTGTAACATGAACCTCCGATGTGACATGGAGACCTCGGACTCTCGTACTTGCATTGTTTGGTCTTCCTATCAGGAACAGTGATGCCTTCCTTCGCTGCATGTCGGACTTATGCTGGTTGCCAACATCATTAGTAAAGCGAGCTGGTGTAATACTCTTCGCTTTCTTGAAAGAACACATCGCGACCACATCGAGGACACGGAATAGAGCAGCTCTCTCAACCTCTGCAAACTACCGTCAAGATGATCACACTCGGGCATCTCACCCTGACAGCTATCGCCATCATCCTCACCTCTCACCTCCCGCTCGTCTCCACGACCACCACAAACTCATCCGGATCACCCCAAGCCCACACTCTCAACGGCACTTACACCGGCCTTCACCTCCCCTTCTTCTCTCAAGACCTCTTTCTCGGCATCCCATACGCCCAATCCACCGCCGACAACAACCGCTTCCGCCCCCCACAATCCCTCAACACAAGCTGGTCCGGCTCCCACTCAGCAACCACCTACTCCCCCGCCTGCCCCGACCATGCGCCCCCGTCACCAATCGACAACGACACTCTCCACGGCATGTCCGAGGACTGCCTATCCATCAACATCGTCCGGCCATCACCTTCAGGAGAGCAAGAGCAAAAGTCCCTCCCAGTCGTGCTCTGGATCCACGGCGGCTCCTACCAATTCGGCACTTCCGGTCTACCGCGCTACAACCTGAGTTTCATCGTCCAGCGGTCCGTGGAGATGGGCAAGCCGATACTGGCGGCTAGCATCAACTAACGCAAGTCTTCGTGGGGACTGCTGTTCTCTCAGGAGGTCATGGGGAGCGGGAACACGAACCTGGCGCTGAGGGATATGATCAAGGCGCTGGAATGGGTGCAGGAGAACATCGCCGGCTTCGGCGGGGATCCAGGACGGGTGACCATTTGGGGCGAAAGCAGCGGGAGTTTTGCTGTTGGTCAGTTGGTGGTTGCTTATGGGGGGAGGTTGGGGGGTCCTGCCAGGGAGCGCGACGGGAAAAGAAAAGGGAAAGGGAAAGGGAAAGGGAAAGGGAAAGGGAAAGGGAAAGGGAAAGGGAAAGGGAAAGGGAAAGGGAAAGGGAAAGGAACTGGCAAGCCGCTCTTCCACGCAACAATCCAAGAATCTGGCTCCGCCACCACAGCCTGGTACAACGGCACCGAGCGCTACCAGCCCATCTACAACCTCTTAGTCCAGCGAGCCAACTGCTCCGAAGCCATCGACACGCTTGCCTGTCTGCGCGCGATCCCCTATTCGGACCTCTACCCCCTCATGAGCCCTTACACGCTCATCACTGACGGTGGCCCAGGTTTCTACCCCATCATCGACGGCGACCTGCTTCCCGCCTTCCCCTCCTCCCTCCTAGCCCAAGGCCGCTTCGCGAGCGACATCCCGCACTTGCTGGGCACCAACTCGGACGAAGGCACGGACAACGCGCCGCACTGGGGCATCTCCACCGACGAACAGATTTCTGCCTTGGTGCGAACCCAATCCGGCTTCAACTTTCCCGAATCCACGGTCCAACAAATCCTGGACCTCTACCCCGACGACCCCAGCCAAGGGATACCGCTTGACACAGGTAACACGACCTTCCAAGAGGAAAGCAAAAGAGGCAAGCAATATAAACGCGCCGCTGCCATCTTGGGAGACGTCTTTTACCACTCCCCCCGCTTGTTCGATGCCCGACACTACTCTGCCTACCACAGCAGCAGCCCCAATAGCAGCACGTTTGTGTACCGGTTCAACACCCGCCCTTGGCTTTCTCTGGTTAACTTGCAGTACCAAGGCCTGTTGGCGGCAACAAACCGGGAGGTGAACGTCACCTGCGAGCCACAAGCCGCTTCGGGACCAGGCGGTTTCGGAAACGGGGAGACGAGATGCGGAGCGCTGGCTCCGGCGGCGGATGGAGTCGCGCACGCGACGGAGTTGGCTTTTGTCTTTCAGAATCCAGAGTTTTTGGGGCCGTGGAGCGGGTATTGGGGGTTGAGTGATGCGATGACGGAGTTTTGGATTAACTTTGTTAGTGACGGGACGCCTAATGGGGATCATCAGAATAGGGACGACAGGAAGGTGGTAGTGTGGCCGGCGTATGGGAGTGGTGATGATGGTGAGGAAGGGGTGGATTTGGTGTTGCAGACTGAGGAGCAGGGAGGGTTGGTGGTGGAGAGGGATACGTGGAGACTGGAGGGACGGGAGCTGTTGGGGAGGTGGGCTAGGAGAAGGAATGTTTAAGTTGAGGTCATCGTTGTTGTCAAGTTTGGATACGGTGGAAATAAGTAGAATAGCATCGTTGTCGAGGTTGGTGTCCATGGTGGTGCCGTTTCGTAATTCCGCAGTGTCTCGAGGGTGTTCGTTCGTGCGACTCTCGAGCTATGCCACGGCTAACCAACTCTGTTAGTGGACTAACAGGTTTTGTAGTAATGTGGCCTAATCTCTGATAATGCTGAATCTGGACCGACCAACCACCGACGGATATCGTAATCATAACAAGTGCAGTTGACAGCACTGAACGTTTGCGTCTCTCGGTTTCAAATAACATAACCATGTTGGCGAGCATTGGATTGTTATATTGAAGATGATAATCTTGACATTCATAAACATTAACTCTACATCCGTCCATATAAAATTCCCACCAGGTCCAGGTATCTTTGTCTTTTTTTACCACACATCCCATTCCATTCCATACCATTCCGAAGCAAAAACATAGCCAATATTACCCAACCAGAGTATTAATACGTAACCCTCCTTTTCACAACAACCCAGTCCGCCAGCCAAGTGGTTGTCTTGGGCAGACCAGACCGGACCATACAAGAGCAGCCTCTCCTTCTCCCCCTTTCCACGAAACTAAGCAACATCCTCCCCACCTGCTTCCGATCCTTAACCTTGCTATCTCTTCACAAGAAAACACAAATCCACCCGACCGCCAAGTACTTTTAGTAACCAAGTAGGAGGGCGTAGAGGACGAACTTCTTGCACTCTCCCCGGGACTTATATAATAGGTAATACTACCTAATAGCGAGGATTTTACATACTGCACCCAACCCAAGGCGGCGTTTAGCAATACGCCCTGGAAGTTTTTGCGCGGCTCATGGCTGGGCGCCCAAGAAAGTGGGTGGGGGAGGGTCTAGCTGCTGTGTACACTTGTATAGGGCACTGTATGGTCGGCGATCGTCGGCGACTTCAAGTTCAGTTGGCCCACGGGCTTTACTTACCCACCACACCATAGAACTAGTATAAGAAGGCCATTCCCCAGAGAAGCTGCACAGGACGATAACTTCTTCATCCACAACACCACAGGGTACACATTCGTCCATTCCTCTTTCGGGTCTTTTCAGTGTCGATCACTCCTTCTACTGCGTAGCCAACGTCAACCAACGTTCAACATGAAGTTCTCCGCCATCCTCCTCGCCGCCGCTGCCGGCCTCGCTGCTGCCCAGACCCTCGAAGACGCCGTCCCTGAGTGCCCTGCCAAGTGTCTCCTGGACACTCAGAGGTCTACCACCAACTGCGAGGTGGGCGATGTCCCCTGCTTCTGCCAACGTAACAACTTCCAATATATCTACGAACCTGCTGCCTATTGCATCCGCCAGAAGTGTGGCACCGACATCCGTAAGTTTTTCTCGGATAGGTATCCCGCGAGCTTTGATGGTGGCTGCTGACTTTTTTTTTTCTTCTTGTGCAGGCGAGTACATTCCCGCCATCGTCCGCTTGTGCCGTGGCGAGGAATTGTGAAAAATAGTCCGGACACGCTTACACCAAACCAAACCCAGTGAGTGTCCAGACTTTTTTTTTCACACCACCTGGATGCTGAGCACCATCAAGGATGAGGGCAAGGCCACCGCTACTGCCTCCGGCGCTGCCCCTATCGCCACCGACGCTGAGGACTCTCCTTCTGGCAGCCTCGTTGCTGGCCTCGGTGCTGTCGTCCCTCTCGTCCTTGCTGCTGTTGCCCAGCTCTAAACAACGAGAGTGAATGAGTGTCGAAAATGGGTTAAGGACCCGGCGGTATAAAGATATCTAGGTTATTACTTGGTTAAGTTAATGAGTAATGGTAACGAATAGGGTAGATAATGTGAGATAGATTAATGAATGACAGTGGACTTACCATTATGGTTTTGCTTGATCTCTCGTAGAGTAAGATGAAAATGTGTGCTGTTAGTATCTTGAGACCTTCAAAACCCTTGTCAGACACAAAGCGGGTTGGAACAAAAGGTAAACAACAGTAAATTCATCCCTGACATCATAACCTGCTTCCCTCCAACGCCTATCCGGCCCGGGTAACTCCCACGCCAGCAAAATGCCAAGCAAAAATGAAAAGCCACATGTGTCAATACCTACCCATCCATTTCCCACTCCAAGCTCAAAACGCCAAAATACACATTATTCATTACAGCTCACTTGTCAGCCACTCAAACCACCTTAATCCGCCAGGCGATAACTGACCAGCGTATCAACCCGATGGTTCGTTGTGCTGAACCCCCTCAGCTGCACGCGCTCGCCGTTGACAATCTCCTTGGCGTCGCTGTCGCCCCATTCGACGGGCACGTCGCTGTCGGCGTCGGCATACACCAGCACGTTGAAGGTGCAGTCGCCGCTGAGCTGGGGCAGGAAGGTGACGGAGGCGGTGATCTGGCGGAAGATGGCGGCGATCTCGGCTTGGATCTCGGCTTCGGTCTTGTCGGTTGGAGGTGCGGGAGTTGAGGCGGTGTTGGAGGCGGCAGCGTTTTCGTTTGGGGGTTGGTTTTGGTTGTCGTCGGTGGAAGAGGAACGGGGTTGGGATTTAGATTTGGATTGGGCAGCTTTGGAGAATATTTGGACCTGTAGACCATGAGTTAGCTGGAGATCACTCTAAAGGAGGGGGACAGGGAGAGTACTGACGTCAAACTGCCACCTCTCGACGTGCTCGCCAGTGTCCTTGTCGGTAATGACAATGACCAGCTTGGAAATCTTGCCGCCCACCATCCACTTGTCGAGCTGCGACATGATCTTCTTGATGTATGCGCGGACCTGGTCGTCGGCGGAGACGAGCATGTTCAGGCCATACTTCTTGACGGTGGTGAAGTCTTCGGCTGGGTAGACGCCTCGTTGGAAACTGGTTGCGACGGGTTAGTCAACGGGGTTCGGAGGACGATCGGGGACGGCATGGCTAGCATACAGAATGGTGTGGATGGAGTATTGAAACTGTCAGGATGGGAACATTGTTAGTTATGCGATCGCATCGACAGGAGTCAGGGAGCTGCGAAGGACTTACAAACTCGGCAACGAGCTTTGCGCTTCCCTTGAGCGACAGACGGTGCACCTTGGACTTGTCCTTGTCCTTTTCCTTTTCGGGGCCTTTGGAAGACATTGTGACGTTTTATAGAATGAGGACGAAGGGCGATTGGTTCGGGCAGTCGGGGGACCGTGACGGTGTTGTTGAAGGTTGACGGATTGACAATTGGAATCTGGAGTTGGCGATGACAGGAAGATGGCTGGTGGGTATTGTTTACTTTGGGGCGTTTGCCCGTTGTCAGGGAGCTCCAAAAGTCCAAACAGTGGACTTGGCATGGACTTTTGGAGGGGCAGTGCCAAGGCCCGAAGTTTTACCGCTACAACCTGGCCCGGCAGGCAACTCTAACAGTAAGCTTCTTCAGAATGTTGTCATCAACACCAAAACATACAACATCCATCACCTCTCTTCTTCAACCTTTTCATATCGACACACAAAAGTCACTTGCTCGAATGTTTAAGTCTGATACCATGAATGCTTGGTTACTGGAATTGATATGTATCATGCGACAGGATCCCCGAGCGTACCTGGGATGTACAAGGTCTCATGTATTGACGTTTGACACTACAACTGACCATCACAGAACAAGGAGCCATCTTTGATTCTCGGATTGACTCAAACATGACCAATCCAGCAGCTACTCCATTTTTTTTATAGGAAAATGATACCATTTATATCCAACCATCTGCAATACATATCCAGCAGGCTTCACTCAAACATACAAATACACCATCCGTCCTCTCAAGCTACTCCCCCAAGCTCTTCCTTACTCCTCCTTCTTAGGAGCAGGAAACATGGCATCCAAAGCCTCCTTAATCAACTTCCTCGCCCTCAACCTCTCCAACCAGCCATGAACCAACGGGTACTTCTCCTCATCATACTCCTCCTTGCTCAGCAGCACACTGGCAATCTGCTGCCAAGGCACAAACGCAATATCGACATAGCTGAACTTGTTGCCCACAAACCACGGCTCCTCAGTTCCATACTTCTCCTTCTGCGTCTGCAAATGGCCCTCCATGACAGACGTCACGCGGTTCAACTCCTTGACGTATCTCTCAACAGCGCTGGGCACCGGCTCCGGGTGGTATCTCTTGAACCACGCGACCTGGCCGTAGTATGGGCCCTGGCCCGTGGTCTGGAAGTAGAGCCACTGGCGGGCGAGGTAGAAGTCGTTGGTGCCGGGGGCGAAGCTGAGCTTGTGCTCCTTGTCGTAGGTCTCGGTCAGGTACTCGAGGATCGCGCCAGACTCCCAGAGGGTGAGGTCCGTGTTGGGGTCATGGATGGCGGGCAGGCGGCCGTTGGGGTTGACGTTCTTGACGAACTCGGGGCTCTTGGCTTCGGAGATTTGGATGTTGTCCAGGTCGATGGGAAGGCCGAGCTCGGCGAGGAGCATGTACACCTTGGGAGGGTTGGGGCCGGTGTGGCCGTAGAGCTTGATGGGCTTGAGGTCCGACATTGTGATGGTGATGATGTTTTGGTGTTGAGTCGGTTGAAAGGTATGAAGGTGAGTGAAGATGTCTACGGAGAAAGGTAAAGCACTGAACAACGAGGATGGTCCTTGGACTTTATATCTGATGAGATTCGGCGTTAACAGAGGTCTGCATCTATCTGTCCCCTTTGCATAACTCTACCTGGCTTCTGTAACACTCCAAACCGTTCGAAACACCGAACACGTGTACTCCCAGATCAAGCAGATCGTAACCCCCTCTCCATCGCTTACCCCCAAGTATAAGCTTACATAATGGGTTCTGGAGCCTCCCTTTGCTAGCTGACAAATGTTGAAGGTGGAAATAAGCTTCTGCCCCTTCTAGCGTTCAAGATTGTGGAGAAGTGGCAACGCCCCCCTGGTGTTTTGGTGTTTCACCCAGTGGTCGGAACACCACAGACGCCGATGTCTTGGCATCCATGTTACTTCGGTGTTATCGACGACAACCTCGCACTGAGAGGTTCCCGGATTCTTCGATTTATTTAGAATCTTACAGAATGGCACTTGGTCATACAACCTCAATGTTTAATAAACTCAATTAATTTAAAGTCTTGTAGGATGTTGTCATGGCGTCGCCTTTTTGTTGCCAAATGTTGACTAACAGCGATCGAGCGACGTCACCCAGGATGGATGGTCAATCTCACACAACACTCTTAGATACTCTGACTAGATACGATATGTTTATTCCTTTCTGTTTTTTTCAGGTCCGCAATTTGGCTCTGGAGGTGCAGAATGAGCATTCCTGCCGGGTCCAGCCAGTCAAATCGGGTGTCCGACTTCAACATCCCGAGCCTGAGATATAACCCTATCGTAGCAGCCGCGAGTCTGACCGTGATTCCGTTAGTGCGCCAACATATTACAGGCGGGTACACACTCCCTGACACTTCCAAGACACTGTGATTATAGAGCCACAGGTGATATAAAGGGACTTTTTTTTGACAGGTAAAGTATGAGGTCTTTACTCTGCTATGTGGAAAATGCTATATCGTGAAATATTTCTCGGATCTCAGCTGTCATAGTGTGGAATACACGCTCATTTCCTCTGACATCTTTTATTTTCTGGGGATTTCTGACCCTTGCGGCAATCGTGGAAGCATGATATGCGGTCCGTATAATCATTGCCTGCCTGATATCTTCCTTTCTTCCTGCCCATTTACCCCATCAAGCATCATTTACACGCTCCGTACTATTGACGCGCTCCCGAACATCCTCTGTCATGTCTTACTTTACCATCTGCCTTCGTCATCATCCATGGCATCTTCCTCCTTGGAAGCAACTAGACGTAGTAGATTCGTTCTGAGCAATATCCTCCTTCGTCCTATTCTCTTTGAACCCCTTCTTGACTTCCTCTCCACCGACAGCCTCCTCCTCCTCCATCACCTCGTCAACACCCTCACTTTGAATATTCCCCATCTCTCTGTCATCATCCTTCTCGCCTCCTCCCCCTTCAGCCTGGTCACTGTTGAGAAGAGTCGTCTGGGATGAAAATCCGGGATACCACCCATCACTAGGGGTATCTCCAGCTCCATAGTCCGCCGGGATTGTCTTCATGGGTTGCTTTCCGCCGGTAGTGGGGTGATGGGCTGTCGGTGAGGATAGATTTCCGTCATCGTTGTTGTCGTCGTTCTCTTCATCATCATCATCATCATCCTCCTCCTCCTCCTCCTCCTCCTCCTCATTTTCATCGTCGCCATCGTCAACCTATTCCTCCTCTTCTCCCCCATCGTCGGGCAGCTCTTCTTCGCAATTGCTTTCGGTTTCCGTTTCTTTATCATCCCCCTCTTGACCGCCACCAGTCAACTCATCCCTCTCAGATTCAGATTCAGGACTCACGATCCTAACTCTCTTCGCTTCTCTTTTGGCCTTGTGGGTTTTCTTCTTTCCTTGCCGACTTGTACTACATCCTCCTTCGGTGGTTTCGATCGTATCTTCCTCGTTGCCCTCCTCCGACTGCAGGGGTATGATTCTCTCTACTGCGCGGAGGGTGGTATCACCCACGGTTATAGTAGAACTTCCCGACTCGGTCGGAGGATTCGATTCACTGGAATCCTTTCTTTTTCTCTTTTTATCCTCATCGCCCCCTTCTTCCCCGTCCTCTACTCCCCATCCTCCTCTTCCCTATCACCCTCCTCTTCCCCCTCTCCCTCATCTTCACCATCCCCATCCTCCTCATCTTCCTCCCCCATCTCATCCTCTTCCACACCCTCCTCCTCTAGCCCCTGCCTCCCCTCCCCCTCTAACTCCCGTTCCCTTCTCTCCCTCCCCAACCCCGCCCCAACCCCGCCCCAATCAACAACCGACTCTTCTCACTCTCCACCTTCACCTTCCTATCAAGCGCCACCAACGCTCCCTCCAATTTTGTGTAATTCTTGCGCATCTGCTCGATGCCGCTGCTTACCGCCTCGAGTTGCTTTCTCAATTTCTTGATTTTGGACTGGGAGGAGCGAAGGGTCGACTCGATGTCAAGTTGGTCTTCCAGGTCGCTGGAAAGCTGGGGGCGGAGGGCGGAGAGACCGGAGGATGGGGATGATAGGTTGTCCATTTTTTACCTCTTAATGTTGGAAAGGTGGGTGGGTGGTTGTGGTTGTGATTATGGTGATGTTCAGCTTGGTTGGCGAATCGTTGTAAATTGACTTATGTTGATGTAGGCCGGGAAGAGAGGAAGCAGGCTGTCTGGCTTGGGCTGGGAAGCGTCTTATGTGGTTGACGAACGACAAACCGGATGAGCTGGTAGCCGATGGAACCTTCGATCAGGAGAAAAGGACAGAACAATTCACAGTGTCAAACACATCTTCAGCTCACTGGAGTGGGTGCATTGTATGTTGATATATACCATATGCATAAGGCGTAATAAACATACAGATGGGGACAATGAGGTTGTGGTATAACAGGGTAGAAGGTTTAGAAAGAAGAATAAAGCTTGCTTTTCTCCGTTACAACAACGCAACCAGCAACAAACCAGCCAAAAAAAGTGGTTGTGGTGTTGAACATACAACAACCACAGGCAAAGAAACAACAACCCACCAAAATCAATCCAAAACTCCGAAAGACTCCGCTAATGGATGATATGATAATCCCTTAATGAACCCCGCCACAAAAAGAGACGACAAACCCAACGACGCATGCATGGCCGACCTTTTCAAGGTTTGCGGCTCTTGGCGCAAAATCCACTTTTAGCTTTCTTCAACATACAACCCCCATTATGATCCTCCCAAGGTGGCTTGTCAGTAGGTGACAGATTTAGGCGGCCTGGGCAGTCTCAAACTTGGCGCCGGTGCCAGCGAGGTTGGTGGGCATGGCCTGGGGGTTCTTGGTGCGGTAGTCCTTGATGGCGGCCTTGATGGCATCCTCAGCAAGCATGCTGCAGTGCAACTTGACAGGGGGGAGGCACTGTGAGGGTTGGGTGACACGGTTAGTTCAGAGTGTACGGGAGCATGGGAGCATGGTACAGAGAAAAGACTAGACTGGACTTACGAGTTCCTTGGCAATCTCTGTGTTCTTAACCTTGGAGGCTTGGTCGAGAGTCATGCCGCGGACGAGCTCGGTGACGTAGCTGGAAGAGGCGCTGTGGAAAGTTAGTAAGCCGGGTTTGGAATGTCATGGTGACACTGAAGCCTTGGGAAGCCAATGTAGCGAGATGTTGTCGTTTTGTAGAATCGTAGGTACTGGATCCGAGTAGGTCGGTTCGACATGGAGCGTGGTGAATTGTCGCCATTCGTTTGTCGAAGGCGTTGAGAGAGGCACGGGGAGAGGTCGCCTATTCGTGTGGGTACGCGAGCAGCGCCGGAGCTTGGGTGTACCGGCTCGGAGGTTTTCGACTCATCCAATGCCAAAGTCTCCCTGCTTGTCCTGAATCGAAGTGGCGTAATTGCAACTGTATATCGATAGAATTGTTTCGTTGTCGGCCGCGTTTCATATGATCGTTGTGCGGTGTCGATATCGTATCGGCGGTCTCCTTCGAACATTTATCTTGGCTCCCATGGCTTCCGAGGCTTCTGTGGTTATCAGTGGAAGAGATTATACTCACATGGCAGAACCGCAGCCGAAAGTCTTGAACTTGACGTCGCTGATGACTCCAGTCTCAGGGTCGACCTTGATGTGAAGACGCATGACATCACCGCAGGCGGGGGCGCCGACGAGGCCTTCGCCGACAGACTTGTCCTTCTTGTCGAGGGTACCGACGTTGCGAGGGCGCGAGTAGTCTGATATTGAGACATGTCAGCATCTGTTTTTGATTTTCACTCTAATGGGGAGATAGGGCGCGAATGAGTGCCGAGGTGGGAATACTCACGGTCAAGGACCTTCTCGTGGTAAGATCTCCTGGCGGCGACGGCGACAGCGGGCGCAATCTGGCGCGCAGCCGGGATGACGGTAGGGCGGACGGCGTTGGCGAGGACGCGGCCGGAAAGAGTACGAACGGATCTGGAAAACATGGTTGCGGATGTGTTGATTGAGATGTTTTGTTGATGTCGGTTTGTTTTGTTTTTGTTTCCGTAGGATATGTGATCGGAGTGATGGCAAAGTGGAAGTGGCCGAGATAAAAGAGGTTGGCGGACTTGGTTAAAAGTTGCCGGGATTTGCGGATTTGGCTGCGGATTTGCGGGTTTGCGGCACTTGGTCACCAAAAAGTCGATGATGACAAGGGGGCGACTCGACTTGCCGCACTTGGGACACGAAAAGAGGGGTTGGCCAAAGCTCTGGCTAACAAAAACGGGGCATATAATGCGGGCTTTGGGTCAGGTCTGTGTTAGGTCAGTGACAAGACGCGCTGTCACTGACATGGGGCCGTCATTCCGACGTCGGCTTAGTCGGTTGGATAAAAAGCGCCAAGACAGTCTTGGGCTCCACATGCCTGCGGAGATAAGATGATCAGATTACGGAACACCGAATCCACGACTCGCAATTTGGCCTTTCTGTCTGAATTCTGGAAGATCTCTTGGGCATCACTTTTCCACGCGATGACAAATGGAAATACTTCAAATAGTGTTCCCGCTATATCGTATTCAACAATCATGGCTTTCCTTCTCTTTCTTTGCTTTATGGCACTAATGGTTATTGCGTATCAAAGCTCGGTGTTTTTGATGAAAACTGGAAAAGGACCCCTTCTTAACAGACTTGCTGCTGTATTACGTGCCATAATGTTAAGAGCTGCATAACAAATCGTCCACGACCGATAGGCAAACGCCAATCCCTGCTCAACCTTCCCCAGACTGCACATCATCCCTGCTGTCACAATCCATGAAACAGCGGGGTTCATGCCATGAGCCACGAGCCACTGAAGCAGCGGTTGCCTGGGAGCGTAAAGTTACCCCACAACATCATACCTCAGCTACAGCTTCCTCCTTCACGCTTCTTCCATCTTCTCTTCTGCCATATCATCCAACAATTCGATTCCTTCCTGGTGCTACACAATCTTCGAAATACCATCACGAAACCACCCAACATGTCGTGCCCCCACGTCGGGTCCTCAAGTAAGTCTTGTTTACTATATCGGAGCTCAGCTCAGCTTCTATTCCATCATGGAGCTCATAGCTCAGCTCTGAACAGTATTTATAGCTGACTCCCACTTTGACAGACCTCTCGAAGCCTTCGCCTACCGACAACGTCTATCGTGAGGATTGTACCCAATGCTTCGACTCTATTGTCCGTACTCTATCCTGTTCTTCCCTCGCTATTGCTACTATGCCAAGCGTGGCTAACCAAGTTTCTTCGTGTAGGACGACCCAGCTGGCCTGGATGTCTGCTTGAAGTGCTTCAACGGTGGCTGCGCTGGCGACCGGAACCACGCAATGCTCCACGCCACCTCTCGAAACCATCCTCTCGTCCTCAACATTCGCCGAACCCGCAAGATCATCGAGCGCAATGAGCCGCCTCTTAAGATGTCCAAGCTCGCCATCGCGGCCGAGACCGAAAGCGACCGCTACGATACAACACTCACAGTTAAGTGCTTGGAATGTGGAATCGACAACTTGGACAAGGAGGATGCAGCCATTGCCCCCGTCATCGACGCCGTTATGAAGGCCAACACGTTCTCGCGCAAGGAGGAGGTCAAGGCTTGGGAACAAGAGCTCACGACTTGCGAGCATATCTTGACAATGCAACAAGGAGAGCCCCGCAAGATTGAATCTCAGCATCTTGGCCACTGCTCCAAGTGCGACCTCAACGAAAACCTTTGGCTGTGCTTGGAATGCGGAAACCTTGGGTGTGGCCGCGCCCAGTTCGGTGGTGTTAGCGGAAACTCTCACGGTTTGGCTCACGCGACCGAGACCAGGCACGGCGTTGCTGTCAAGCTCGGCTCAATCACCCCAGAGGGAACGGCTGATGTATACTGCTACAACTGCGATGAAGAGCGCATCGACGACAACCTAGGCGCCCACTTGGCCAACTGGGGCATTATCCTTGCCGAGCGCGAAAAGACGGAAAAGAGTTTGACAGAGATGCAGATCGAGCAAAACTTGCGATGGGAGTTCTCCATGACTACTGAGGACGGCAAGGAGTTGACGCCTGTCTTTGGCCCTGGCTTGACAGGTCTCAAGAACCTTGGAAACAGTTGCTACCTTGCCAGTATCCTCCAGTGTCTGTACGACCTGCCCTCTTTCCAGCAGCGGTATTACGGCGATAAGCTCGGCCCTCTACCCAGCGTATCAGATCCCGCCGAGGATCTCGAAACACAGCTTCGCAAGCTCGGTGACGGTCTACTCTCCGGCCGGTACTCCAAGTCAGACTCCGATGTCTTTGCCTCTGAGCACACTCCCAACGTCCCTCACCAAAAGGGTCTCCAGCCTTCCATGTTCAAGCACCTCATGGGTCGTGGCCATGAGGAGTTCTCGACCATGCGGCAACAAGACGCCTTTGAGCTTTTACAGCATCTGATCAAGCTCATTACCAGATCCAAGCATCCAGCAGAGCTCGGTAATCCCACCCAACCCATGCGCTTCGTCATGGAGCAGCGTCTGCAGTGCCTCAACTGCAAGAAGGTCCGCTACAGTAGCAATGAGCAGGACAGCGTCTTCATTGATGTGCCCATGGAGAAGCTCCCACCTGAGGAGGAGGGTCAGGAGCCCAAGTACAAGCCTGTTACGCTCAAGCAGTGTCTTGATAATCTGACTGCCTCCGAGGTTGTCGAGCTGACCTGTGCGGGCTGCGGAAGCAAGGATGGCTTCACCAAGCGTCAAGGCTTCAAAACCTTCCCCGACGTTCTTGTTGTCAATGCTCGCAAGATGGCTGTTGTCAACTGGGTCCCCGTCAAGATTGACGTTCCCGTCATTGTTGATGACGAGCCCTTTGACCTAGACGAATACCTTTCCAAGGGTCAGCAGCCAGACGAAGAAGCCCTACCTGAGGACGAGTCGGCAAAGTGCAGCGCTCCTGCATTTGTGCCTAACGCAGAGGCGCTTGCCATGCTTGAGGCCATGGGATTCCCCAGAGTCCGGGGCGAGAAGGCGCTACACGCCACAGGTAACTCTGATGCCAACGCTGCCATGGAGTGGCTGTTTGGTCACATGGACGACCCCGATATTGATGTGCCTTTGGACCTCAGCGGCAGCAGTGGTGGTGCGGCTTCGGAAGGTGCTGGCGCAGCTGACCCGGAGAAGCTGGCCATGCTTGAGTCAATGGGACTGTCTGGACCGAGGGCTGTGAAGGCACTGAAGGAGACGGGTGGTGATGTAGAAAGGGCCATCGAGTGGCTGTTCAGCCATCCTGACGATGGTGGGGCGGATGCTGTTGAGGAGGAGGCACCGGCTGCCAATGAGGGACCGAAGAAGGAGGCGGGCAGCAGTGAGTTGCCGGCCAAGTTCCAGTTGCAGTCGATTGTGTGCCACAAGGGAACGAGTATTCATGCTGGGTGAGTCTTTTACTATTTCACACTTGGCACAGCAGTTTACTAACCATGAACATGTAGACACTATGTCGCGTTCATCCGCAAGAAGCTCAGTGAGGACGAGACCTCATGGGTCCTCTTCAACGATGAGAAGGTGGTCAAGGTGGTGGATGTTGAGGAGATGAAGAAGACTGCCTATGTCTACTTCTTCAAGCGATTGTAAATTACAGCAGGGGTTACATGCAGTTATTCAGTAGCGGGACAGGCGAGGAGTTGGTCCAAGTGGTATCGGAGTTGAGCGGGAATAAGGAGATGTGTACATGCTTACATTAACGAAGATACGAATTCAACGCATATGATATCTACCCTTGGCCTACCACTCTGCCTAAGGTAGCACGCCATATTCTCCAGGTGCCACTCCTGGGTACATATAAATAGCCAAGGCGAGTGATGTCGGGTGCAGCATCAAGACGATGTTCTACCGTATAATCTCTGGAAATTGAGGTTCCGGAAAGCACATATGGGTAGGGTTAAAGGTGTCATTCAACCACATACATGGGTTTTTTTCTGCTTCTTTCCTACATTTGACACCCTTAACCCTACCCGCTCTATGCTTTCCCGAACCTCAATTTCCCGAGTTTATACGGTACAGATCCTCTCGGGTCTTTTTCTCCTCTTTGTCCACTTGTTAAAGGGTTCAATGCTCCCCGCATGGACGTACATACGCACAGGTTCGGATCGATGGAGGGACGGGACGGGAACGGGAAGGACCGAAGAACGCCTCAAGCATATTGCACGTGCCTTGAGACATCAGTCGTCGTTCTTCAACTTTTCCCAAACGTCCTTGTTCTTCCCTCAACCCACATACTCGACCATTATGCTGAGCACCCGCGATCGAAGCAGTTCGTTCCAAAGATGAGCGTGGTGGTCAAGGACAACGACGTGCTGCCCTGACTAAACACCCCCATACCGAACCCACAAGCTCAGCCAATAGTCCCACCACAAGAATTGTCACGACATCCGCCGCCGATGCAGACGAATATGGCCTTTTGTTATCTCTTGACTTTTCATCCGGTGAACCGGGCGGCACGATTGTACAAGAAGCCGATAAACACAATAACCACACAGCCACAATCCTCAACGGTACCAACTTTGTTGAGTTCAGTATGAGAGTTCTTTTGACATGTGATAGTCGTTGAGCTCTCCAGGCAGCACCATTCACGTTTTACTAGTTTTTTTCTCAACGACTATCACATGTCAAAGATGCGTCACTCCAAACCGTCATGGTGTGGTTTTTGTTCCTGACATTGATAACTAGTCCGAACTAAAAACGAGGATTATCCCCGAGCAACAAAAGCTTCTCGCTTGCTTGTTTTCCGTCCTGGTCCGGTCTCCACAAACAAAGTTCCGCAAAGTTCCATAAAAGGTGGACAAATAAGTCGGGGGAAGGCTACCTACCTGGAAAGGTGGAGGCCCATGGGCTTGTCCATTTCTCCGCGACCCCGAGATTGTGGGCAAACTTGCCGTACGGAGCTGCGCCTATGGAGCGCCTACGGAGCGCCATTTTGGTGGTGAATTGGACTCGGAGTCAAGCAGATTCGCAAGCAAAGAATGGAGATGATGGATAAAGCAAAATTGGCAAGGATCGGACCGCTGCTGTTGTTTCGAAGAAGTTGGGGTCGGCGAGGGTTCTTTTGGGTTCTCGATATTTCATGGGCTGGAACGCAGAATGGCTGATGAGATTCTACACAATTCTTTCCATTCTTTGTCTTTTGGACCTTGTGGGTGGACTCCATCAAGGGGCTCTAATTCACCACCGACCTACAGCGGTTGCAGCGCTATTCATCACCTGCGTTCAAAGAGGCCAGAGCCCAGCGGCTGGCTCATCTGGAATAAAACATATCAAAAAACCCATGGTGGTCTTGCCGATCGTTGGTTGCCTAACACGTGGATGTGCAATTGCAACACCAAAAAAGGGATTCTCGGCCGAGACAAAGCCAAATCAAGACAAGTTCGAGTTCGAGACAAGACACAACGAACGAAAGTGCTGCCTACGTAGGTACTATTCGGGGTCCGTCCGGGGAACCAGGAACGGACAACCGACCGACCGATCTGCCGTAGTGTACAGCTGAGGTAAAAGTGAAAAGCCGTGCTTTTTCCCAGTCGTAAGAGACTTACTGAACCTGGCAGTTTTGATGAGAAAGAAGCATATGCACGGCGGGATTAGCTGCATATGAGGAATCAGTCCAATGCGCCTTTGGTAAATCTCTTATGGATGAGTTTTAGCGGTATTGCATTTGTCCCCAAGCTCCCAAAAGTCCCAACAGTGAAAAATGGAGAGAAATCAGAGAAACATAATCGGAAACTGGGCGAAGATGGAGGATGAGCGTCACGAATTACCAGAAGCAGCGGGCTAGCACCAAGTTTTGGTGCTACTCTGGTGCTCCGTCAAGTTCGAGTCGAGCGAGTCGAGTCGATCAGCCCTGTTATCTTATTAAGCCCCATGCGTGAGCCGGTGCTAGCGATGTTAGCGATTGCTGGCGATGCTTGCGGAACGCGGTCATGGTGTCAGCCCATCGGGGCACCGGGGGACAGGGGAGAATGGGCAGAATGGGTGACAATCGCTTGTTGAGGACTTTGGACCTTGAAAGCCTTTCAGAATCGGATTCTGATATTTGATACGTATGGTCAAGAGGACATGGAGTTCACCAACTCACTGCCATTGACTTACCTTAAGGTTACTACGACTGACGTATGGGGGGCAGGGGTCAACAGCGACACTGCACGGCAATCTCGTGTGGAGTGGGATAATTGTACCAAAAGGGTCAAGAAACAGAAAAGCCCGTGGGGGAAAGCGCAAGAATTGTGATGGGATGAGAAACGAAAGATTACCCCACAGATTGCAAAAAAATTCGGGTCCAAGATTCCACTTCCATTGGATGCCACGATGCACACCACAGAAAGAGGGAAGTGGAACCTGTATCTAAGCTGAAGAAGAGCTAAACAGGGGTCGCTGCAGGGCACTCGCGAGGGTCGCTTCAGGCCTGCAAGCGGCACCACCTCATCCTGCACCTCCATGTGCCGCACAGCACGGACAAATGTTTGTTTGGGAACGCCCATCATCCGAACCTCATAAAGTACATTCTGGCCTGTCATCCCGTCTTAATCCTGACCTCATATCATCCGACATTTACGACGAACCACCTATTAGCACTCTTATCCGCCTCTCTGGGATATATTTAGATATTGACGGTGATAAGTCGCACTGCCAATCGACGACGACGACGACGACAAGACCTGTCATCCATCACCGTCCACTGCATCCGGCTTGACGGGAATCCAGTGTCCGACTCAGTGCGACTTGCGACCTGCGACCTGCAACACCGGCCACCGATTAACGTCACAGGAAGCATCACATTCAGTCCCGTCCCGCCGTTGCAGCTCCCCCGTGCCATGAGTACAACGGCCAAAGCGAGCGGCAGCTATGCCGCCGGGCCGCCCCAAATTCTTCGTCCGCGCAGCCACGACCTCGGTGGTGAGACGACTTCGGCCAGTGACGGCGATGACCTCCTCAACGCCCTCGGCTACAAGGCCGAGCTGGCGCGCACCCGCTCGACGTGGCACGTCGCCTTCATGTCCTTCGTCCTCGCCTCGATCCCTTACGGTCTGGCCACCACCCTATACTACCCGCTGCAGAACGGCGGGCCCGTCGTTGTCATCTGGGGCTGGGTCATTGTCAGTTCGATTATTCTCTGTGTTGCTGCTTCTCTCGGCGAAATCACGTCGGTTTACCCTACGGCTGGCGGTGTCTACTACCAGACTTTCATGATTGCCCCGGCCAAATTTCGGAGAGTGGCGGCCTACGTTTGCGGATGGGCTTATGTTGTTGGCAACATCATCATCACTTTGGCTGTTAACTTTGGTACTGCTCTGTTTATCGTCGCCTGTGTCAATGTCTTTCAAAAAGAGGACGGCAGCGATATTTGGCAGGCCGAAACGTACCAGATTTTCTTGGTGTTCTTGGCTATCACCTTGCTGTGTAACGCCATCTCGGCCCTGGGCAACAAGATCCTGCCTCTTTTGGATGTAAGTTTTGCCGTCCTTTTCCTTCGGAAAAGTTTCTAACCTCAACCACAGACCTTCGCCATCGTCTGGACCTTCATCGGCCTCATCTGCATCCTTGTCACCATCCTCGTCGTCGCCAAGGAAGGCCGCCGCTCCGGCGCCTACGCCCTCGGCCACTTCGAGCCCACCTCAGGCTGGCCCAAGGGCTGGGCCTTTTGCGTCGGTCTCCTGCACGCCGGCTACGCCACCTCGTCGACGGGCATGATCATCTCCATGTGCGAGGAAGTCCAGCGCCCGGCCACCCAGGTGCCCAAGGCCATGGTCATCACCATCGTCATCAACGCCATCGGCGGCCTGGTCTTCATGATCCCGCTCATGTTCGTCCTTCCCGACATCGCCATGCTGGTGGCTCTGCCGTCCGGCCAGCCCGTCCCCACCATCCTCAAGTCCGCTGTCGGCTCTTCGGTCGGAGCCATTTGCTTGCTTATTCCCCTGATGGTCTTGGCTATCCTCTGCGGCACCGCCTGCACCACCGCCGCCTCCCGCTGCACCTGGGCGTTCGCTCGCGATGGTGCGATTCCCGGATCCAAGTGGTGGAAGCAGGTGCATACTGGCTTGGATTTGCCGCTCAACGCCATGATGTTGTCCATGGTTATCCAGATCTTTCTGGGCGTCATTTACTTTGGTTCCTCGGCGGCTTTCAACGCCTTCAGTGGTGCTGGTGTCATTTGCCTGACCATCTCGTACGCGGTGCCGATTGCCGTATCGATGATTGAGAAGCGGAAGCATGTCGTGGACGCCAAGTTCCCGCTGGGCAAATTGGGGTGGTTTTGCAATATTGTTGCTATTGGTAACTTTTCCTCCCTTAATCAAGATTTCCCTCAACCCCTTTTTTTATCTGGGCGATAATTAACTCCCATGAAAAATAGCCTGGTCCTTCTTCGCAGTCCCCCTCTTCTGCATGCCCGCCTACCTCCCCGTCACCGCCGGCACCGTCAACTACGCCCCCGTCGTCTTCGTCGGCTTCACTTCCATTTCTCTGGCGTGGTACATCACCTGGGGCCACAAGAACTACGCCGGCCCGCCTACGGAGCAGATTGGCGAGGATGTCGCGCCCACGACTTCTTCCTCCACAATTCCTGCTGGCGATATGAAGAAACATCAACTACCGGCGGAATTAGTGGGAAAGAAGGATTGAGGTGGATAAGTTGTCGTTACCCTATCAACTAGGGTGAAAGAAAAACAACGGAGCGGGATCTTTGTGATATGATAAGTTTCATGTTTAGATGGGTTATGAATCTTGGATATGAAAGTGAGATGGTAATGTTAATGATTGGGATAGGTGTAGTTATGATGAAGTATTTTTATGGTGCATCAGGGTATAGTGGTGGTGAGGGAGGTGCTTGGTGAGGCATGGAAGGTTGGTTGGTTGGTATTGGAGAACGTTGGATATCCGTGAATCACACTCAGCACTGGACGGCTAGGTAATGTGAGAGACTTAAAAAGAAAAGGAGAGAAGAGAGAGGATAGAGTTGGAAAAGTAGAGATAGATACCCCATTTAGAAATGGCAAATGTGAATGAGCATATGGTTGAAGCTTGTTAATTCGTCTGGCTAAGTATGGTTTTCGGCCCTTGATAAGGTAGTGCGCGAAAGGGGACCGGACCGGGCATGACCGAAAAACAACCTGGAAGCTGGCGCCGCTGTCGACGATGGGAGAAAACGATAGCACCACGACATTCAGAGAAATTGATTGCGGGTCGGCATGGACAGCGGCCTACTTGACAACATATCTCGATTAACTGAAAGTGTCATCCATCTGTCGTTGCGCGGTAATTCCACAGTGTCTCGAGGGTCCAGTGTGTGCGTGCGACTCCCGAGTTTGAGTGAGCCAGGGGAAGCTCTGTTAGTGCCCTAACAGATAATGTGATAAATCTGCTGCATCTGCGATAATGCTAAATCTCAACTATCACTCGGCTGCCCAAGAAGGAAGCCAGAGAACTGGGGGCGAGGGAGGAGATTGTTCGGCGGGGGAGAAACTGTCTGGAGCGATGCTTCCAAGACACGCCTACGAAAACTGTACCGCCGTTACCAACGCAACGATCAATGTTTATCTGGCTCCGCCACATACCGTTTGACCACGAGTGAACCTTTTATTAGGTAGCGAGGGAACTTGAGATTACTGAGGGGTGCTGAAGCGGGACCTTATAACCTCAAGGCCTAAGTGGAAGGTCCAGCGTCTGGGATACTACGGGACGGGACGGGATAGTGCACTGGGATGCTTGCCGGTAGGTGCCGGACGGGACTACCGGGGCTGGTGCCGGTGCTATATTGTAGCTGGTAAGGAACGCGGCAGTATAGTTTACCTCTACTTCCTGTTGATGTCCATCAGTGCATATGGATCATAGGGTAGGTGGTTTCAACTTCGCTTTCCTCGGTCAGTTCCAAATGAACTAAGTTCTTCGTGGTGAACAAGCCGGACATGATAAGTTCTAGGTTGGTAGACAGAACGGGATCGACGGGATACTGTACGGAGTGCCAACTGCCAATCTCGAGATCGTACCTTCCACCATAGTGAGCTGCTCGGAGCCACATCGATTGATCATATGTCCAATCTTGGGTGTTTCGTTCCTCCTCCTTGCAAGAAAACCTCTTGAAGTCCAGAGGTACCTACCTACCTTACGAAAAGCTCATCCCGAGACACATGTGACACTGGGAAACTACAATCCACCCAGCCCACGTCTTCCATTACTCACCTACTGTGTAAGCCTGGTCTGACAACCTCGAGCCATTCTTCTCTTCTCCCACCACATCACCCATCAAGCAAGTTTCTATCGTACAGGACTGAACAGTGTCACCTTGCTCTACCACATCATCGAAGTTGAAAGATTTGAACTTCGACTATAGATCATCTATATTCTTCATTCGAGTTTCACCCCTACCTTACCGAGTCCCGGCTGAAAACATGGAATCCAACGGCGTGGAGGCCAACGGCGTAGAATCCAACGGTGTGGAATCCGACAATACGACGATAGAGGATCTTCCGCGCCTTTCGACGTGCCCAGTCAATAATGGCATTCGCGGGTTGTCTGACAGTGATATCCATCTGTAAGTCCAACTTTCCCTCAATTGTTTGTTTGCATGAAAAGCTTCAAAGCATGTATTAACAACATCTTTCCCATCTTAAGCGTATGCTATCCCGACCTCGTCAAATTCCTCATCGGCCCCTCGAAAAAGGAATACTATCTCAGCAAGCCTCTAGTCGCCAGCATAACCGGGCCCCCCCCCCTTCCATTACTGACCCAATCGACTGGAGCGAAATGCTGGACAAAGACATTTTCACCGTGTTCGTGCAATATGCCTACACGGGTGGGTACGGCATCCCGACGGATCTCGACCATGATATTATCCTGCGAACCCACCAAGTCTACAGCGAAGCCAGGAGCAAAGAGGAAGGCGCCTACTCGATCTATGAGAGCAGCCCCTTCGTGGAGACACCATGTCCTGCATCTGTGTATCGACAACACGCTCAGATCTGGGCTTTCGCCGCATCTTCCCATGTTCATGGTCTCGAGAAAGTGGCCACAAGACAATTACGCATCGCCTTGGAAGATCTGATGGAAACTACTCGAGCTGGTAGCTATCTTGGCCTAGAAGAAGACAAATGCCGTGAGGTGGTGGTCGTGATCGGGTATGTTTACCATCAGGGACGCCAGTTTTGGGACAGTGAGATGGAGGGTATGACACGGGTACCTTTGAGCGGGATGGAGTTGTCGCTAGCGTGGTTTGCACGCAGATATCTGATCGATTTTATTGAGGATTCGAGGGATGGGCAATCTGGGTGGGAGTACCATGGATCGAAGGAGCGAAAGTTGGAAATGTGGGACTACTTGCTCGAGAGGGAGCCACGAATCGCGGTTGATATGGTTCGTATTAACATGAAAAAAATAAGTTATAAACCGATTAGAGTACCTCGCTAGTCTCTAGCCTCAAATCGCCACTGTTGTTTGGTAGTCCGGAGCTGAGCCAGAGTTGTGGATCGAGACGCACCGGAATATGGAAGATAGTCTTTAGTTTGTTTCCGGCTCATCGACCACGATGTAGCGATTTTGGGAGGGCAGAAAGGAGGATAAAGCAGCATGGGCCGAGTATGTTCAGGTTGTTTTACACAAACAGCGTCATCAAGCATTGCACAATCATAGCAAGAAGCGAATTAGGCGGAGGGAATATGCATTTTCAATAAAACTATGACTATAGCCCAAATCATTCCAACGCCCTTTTCCGATCCTTTTTGTCCCTGTTTTCCCTTCTTTGCAAATCCGAGACTTATCAAGACTTCTCAACACCCGTTCTCCCTTCCTGTGTATTCTATTTCTGAACTGTCACCTGTCACTCGTCTTCCTTACAGTCTTCCTAGGAGCATCAAGCATGATTGACAGTATCGTGGTACGATTTTTTCTCGAAAACATTATTGCTTTATTTCTCTTGCGCTTTTAACGATATGACAGACGTTGAACCCAAGGTATTCTCACCGATTGGACAGCCGCAAATTCACAGTTCAAAGCCCGCCACTTTTCCTTCTTTCCCTCCCGAAACTCCGAAAACCGTCCATAAGTCCCACCCAACAACTCCATGTCAGCCAAACCCCCATCATCACCACCGCCTGCCTCACATAAAACTATAATAAACCGTCACCGCCGTCGTATAAACCATGCAAACTATGCCCAAAACCATCATGACCACATCCCCCACCTTGGCCCACCTCCCGGTCGCCACGCCCTTATAGTGCAGATACGCCGGATACACATATACCAGCGGCACACACGCCGTGCTCCCGATCAGCGCCACAAACTTATCCAGATTGCCCGTCCCCAACACCGACACCACGCCACAACACAGCAACAAGCCCATCCGGAACAGATTCTTGATCCACTTGGTCCTCAGACTCCTCTTTCCCGACCTATGCGGCCCAAAGACTTTGCCCTCGATGATCCTCAGCGCCGGGAACAGCTGTACGGGCGTGCCCACCAGCACAGCGACCGAGTAGAGGAACTGCACAGCATTGACCAACTTGCTGTCCTGCGGGAAGTTGTTGATGATTTCGATTTGTGTAGACGTGCCAAAGGTAGCATAAGACAGGGCGCCGACAGAGGTGAAGACTACAGTGATGATCACCATCACCAGAGCCAGCAACCACTCAAAGCGCTGCGGCTGAGCCATCGAGCTCTGGATCGGCAGGATCAAACCGATGCCCTCAAAAGTAAAGATGGCGGAGCCGATCATCAGCGTATACCGTTCGGGGTTGAAGAGAACTACGGACTTGTGGATTCCGTTGGCTGCTAGAGAGCGGATGTCGAATTGGTAGATGTAGCTGACGCCGATGAGGATGCATGCGTCTGCGAGCAGAGCGGCGGGGCCGAGCTTGGAGATGTTGCGGATCCAGGCGAGCGGGACGAGGAGGGCTACTTGGATGGCGATTAGTGTTACCGAAGATAAGGGCGCTTGGGAGCCGGACGTGACGGCGTTGAGGAAGGAAGTCAAGTTCTCGGCTACGAAAACGATGCCCGCGCAGACGAAGCCGAGTTGCGAAAGGGTGATGGAGGCTAGGATTAAGGTACGCATGCGCTCGCCGGCGATGGCGGTGCCGATCTCGCCGTAGCCGCCGCCGTGGTGGTGAGTGCACTGCAACAAAAGATGGAAGGCGATCATGGTTACTGCTGAGACGAAAACCATGGCGAGAGAGGAGAACAAAAGGCCGCCGTTGGCAAATGCTTTGGGGAGGAACATGATGCCGGTGCCGACGAAGGCTTTGATCAGCGTGAAGAAGGTCTTGGTGGTGCCGGCCGTGTGGGGGCGGGCTTTGGGGACTCGAATACTACGAGTAGAGGGGCGCCGGTGGCCGAGGAGGGCCGTGGTTTCACCTATGCGGGCTTCTTCTTCTTCCTCTTCGATGGCTTCTTCGTCGGAATCGGCGAGGTCTTCGCCGGCGAAGCTGCCGTAGAGGTCGAGGAACTCGACGAAGTTGCGGGTGATGGGCATGCGGGCGGCTAGGAAGTCGTTGCCGCCGTGTTTCTGGTGTAAGAAGGCGCGGCGGGCGCCGCCGGGGGCGAGCTGGTCGGCTACGGTCATGGGCACATCGGGGTTTTGCTCGAATTCTCGCGGAGTGTGGAAGGTGTTGGCTCGTCGGTGGAGCTGTTGTAGTTTGGCCGAGGCGTCGATCTTGAAGAGGTTACGGTGGATGTCTCCTCCTTGGAGTTTTAGGGAGGAGGCGGCGGTGCTCTCTACTCCTTCTGGGGTTGGTGTTGTCGAGCGAGTTCGCGTAGAGGAGGACCCCTCTCCGCTGCCGGCTGAGACCGTGTTGGTCTGTGACTGTGTTGTCGCTTCATAGGGGTTTTGGGTTTGGCTGTTGTGTTCGGCGTCGAATTCGGCGGTGTAACCAGCGGGCAGATGTTCGGCGACGACTTGTGCCTCTGCTTCGCGGCGTTCTTGGGAGGTCAACGAGTTGACAGACCTGACGGATTTGTGTGACATTGTAAGTGAGTGTGTTGGGATTGTTAAAGATGAGGTTATTTTTATGACCGCTGATCGGTTGTGACAAGACCTGCCCGCAGGTCAATAACTGGATACGGAAAGATGGATGGAATGGATGGTGGGAAAGAGTCGTGAAAGGTTGAAAACCCAGACAAAGAAGTCTGATGTGTCCAACCAAAGACGGGATGGGGATCAGTCGATCGTGAGGTACCTAATGTAGGGTTAATGGCGGGATGACGTCATTGACCATGTAATGGTCTGTTGCTCTTTGTTTACTTTTTAGAAGATGTTCTTTGCAATCCAAATTTCAGCCTGCTGGAAGAAGCATCCTTCAATTTAAATGGGAGATAAATCCAACAGAGAGATCTCGATCCGACTCATCAAGAGAATGTAACAGAAAAGCACGGCCTCGTCGATTCATGGTCATCCCGGTTTCGTCCAGTGAATTGCAGTGGATAACAGCAGCCAACAATGTAGTGGCACGTGCACTATATCAGAAGTATTTTTTCGCACGTGCTTATATGTAAAAGTACTTTGAGTGAAAGTCTACCGCAGCAAGAATTGTTAGGCAATGTTGAGAATTACCACGGCCTTTGCTTGACCAATTCCTTTGTACTTCTGCCATTTGCATTCGCCATGTCCACAGTCCCTTCCTCTTCCCCAAACATCCCACTCCAATACGAAGCCCACGACATGTCTTCCAAAATAACAACCACACAGCAAAGCCGTCTTCTTTTGAATGGCCGCCTCTGAGCCATGCATATCTGCTACCATGCCTTCACGCCAAACCCAAACCCAAACTCAAAGTGAGTCCTTTCGAGATGGAAGGACCACTAGGCTCCAACCATGGCCATATTGCCAGGTATAAAACCGAGCCGTCAGACACTTTCATTAGGACGAGAACGCTTCGACGACATCGAGTTGATGCACGCAGACATGCAAACTCGGTCATCATGGCTTCTTCCAGCAGAAGATCATCACGAGTTGCCAGCAGGTCCCAACCCTCGGCTCAACGGAGCTCTAGCTCGCCTGAACCGGAACCTCCCAAAGCGAAAACCAATGCGTGTCCTTTAATACCCGAATCTCTGAGGCACCAAAATCCCGATGAACGACGGCAAATCCACATAGGATTGATGGATTCTTAACATGGTAGAGTGAGTTTGATCAACTAATGTTATATCCCACATGCTAATTGCCCCAAGTTCCTTGCCAGCGAGCATGTGGACGTGAGTGACTGCCCACCAATGGGTGCCTACCTTACCTAGGTACTAAAAAGGGCCTGTTACTTCACTAACTGAAATTCCGCTATACGAGCTGTGCCAAGGATAGTGACGCATCTCATTCACCTTCCATTAATGATCTACCTATCATGAAGAAATCCGAACTACGCCATTGAAATACAAGAGACGAGAAAGACACTGAATGAATCCACCCCTTTTTGCACCAGAAGCATCAGATGATAGCAATGACAAAGAGAAAGACCTCCCGTCTGGAACTCCAATTTCGACCGATAGCTTAGCCCCCCAAAACAAAGAGAAACGCCACTGTCGCAACCCCGCCATCCCGCCGCCTACCGTCCGCCTCATATCCCCCGTAACTCAACAACCACATCCGTCCTTATTCTGCCCGACCTCTTCTTCTCCTCAGGCAGCGACGGGCTCTCTTCCTCTTCCTTCTCCGTCAACCCCATCAAGCAAACCCATCAAACAACCACCCCAGCACCACCTCTGTCTTGTTAGCCTCCTTAATACTCCCATGCCCCCACTCTCTATACGGACAAACGACCAATTCACACCCCGCAATCATGTCCGCCGCTTGTTTTGAGAGTTCCAAATCAACGTACATGTCCTCCTTGTACGCCACCGCCCTCACTCTTACCCTTTTCCTGTTCTTGTATAAGGAAGAAAGGTCATACAAGGCAGGCCAGTCGTCCTTCCGCGCCAAGATACCGGAGGCACCCAGAAAGGGCGCTAGGATAGGACCGCCGAGGTGGGTGAGGGTAGGGGAGAGGTGGAGGGTTTCGCCTGTGAAATAGTACATCTTTTCCTTCTTTGTCTTTGATGGGAGAGGAGAGAGCCAGGAAAACCCGCCCGAGGGGTGGGATAGTGCGACGTCTGTTGCTGCCCAGTTCGATGGCTGGCGGGTGAGAGGGCAAGTGGAGGAGCAGTAGATGGCTTCGTGGAGGAGGGCGTAGAGGGGGCGGTGGTGGAGTTTGAAGGATTCGAGGAAGGTGTACATGGTTAGTGTTGCGCTGGAGATTCCCTTGGATGAGTTGAGGTCGGTGATCAGGCTGGTTATTAGGTTGTGGAGTTTTTGGTAGGGAGTTGGGATTTCTGGTGCGGGTTCTGGGAAGGATGAGAGGGAGGGGAAGGAGGAAGTGGAGATGGATGTGAAACTGCTTGAAGAAGATCGGTACGAGGCACTGAGTGGTGGTGTGCCTGAAACATGGGTGGTGCTGGATGCCAAAGAGCTTTTGCTGGGTTTAATGGTGAGAGCGCCGATGGAACTGGCGAGGGATGGCCGTTCGTCTTTGTCTTCGTCCATATCCCGGTCTCTGCGAACAACGGGCGCTGACCCGAACGTCCTCCCCAGCGTCATGAGAGTCTGGTAAGTCAGATAACATCCCTTTCGGTCCTTGTCAAAGTCAAGTTCGTAACCTCTGAACGACTGTCCGTCAACCCCCTTCTGCAACGGGGCTTTATCTCGCAAATGCTCGACGATAGTCCTGACATGTTCCTGATCCTCTGGGAAGTACTCGTTGAAGTAATCCTCGTTTCGCCTGACAATGTGAGCATACGTCTTCTCGTACACCTCCCGTGGCGTCTTGCCCAGTGGTGGCATGCCGGCGCTGATGTATACTGCTTCTATGGATTGGGGGAGGAAGGAGAGGTAAGTGGTGGCTACCCATCCGCCGAATGATTGGCCTACGAGTGTCCACTTGATCTGTTTCTCTTTGGGGAGAGAAATGTGTTTGTTGAGACACAGTCGGATGGCTTCGAGGTCGCGGACGATGTTGTCCTGTCGGAACTTGGCGAGGTATTTGGCTTTGTCTTGGTCCGACATTTGTACGACCTTGTTCTTGGCTGTTGAGTCGAAGAATAAGGGGCTGAGGCCGGTTCCTCGGTAGTGGACGTAGAGGACTTGGTAGCCTCGTTTTATACAGAACTTGTTCAACTCGGGCACCCTGTCGGAGGGATTTCCGTCTCCGGGACCGCCGCAGAGGTAGAGGAGGAAGGGCTTGTGGGGGGATATTGGACTACTGAGAACATCTGGAGTGGGCTTGGGGTCGGGAAAGCTGTCTACAAGTTCTGCATGCAGTTTCAGGGCATCTTTCTGCGAGTTGTGATGATGATGGTCTAATGGCACTTCAAAATCCAATTTCCTGAGGATATGGCCATCCTTGTTGACATGACGTGGTTTGGTCCATGTCCCGTTGAGGAGCACAGCGGGTTTGATCCCAGTCCATAAAGACTCGGTTGAAGGTTCCTGACGGCTACTACCCATGTTGACGACCGTCCCACAACAGGCATCCGAAAACGGAAGTTTGTTATTGTGGCTTCCTTGCCTCAGGGGTACAGCCGATGATGTGTCGTATTCTCGGTAATCTGTGGTGTGGGTGGGGATCTGGCCCGATCGGTTTTCTTCCGAGTAGGGGTCCTTCGTCACGACTGCCACAGATTGTACCGGGACCACGGGGTGGGTAACGGGGACTGGAATGTAGGGCTGAACAATATTAGGGTAAAGCTTCGGTTTTGCGCACTGTGGGTATAATATGGCTGCTTCTTGGAGTAATAGGGACAAGTTCTGATAGTCGATATCGAAAGTCGTTGGCAAGTGGTGATTTGGCTCGTCGTATCGTTGAACCCACGGAGACATAATGATGTCTTGGGGCTTATGTAGCCCATCACCGTCCAAGGTCGCCATGGTGAACTCGACGACTGTTGGGTGAACAGATAGCGGGAAGTCAAGGTTCGTTGGGGATCAAAGGTTCGTCAGGTTGTTCACTCGGTCCAACTGTCAACAATGAAAGACTTTGAAGCGGCAGGATCTGATAAGTCACCAACAGAGTGGACGAGTTTTTACACGCAGGTCTTGGAAAAACAACAATGCGGCCCAGCAGCCACGAAGTCTTCAACACGGGAAGGCGGCGAGGTTATCAAATACTGAACAAAAGATGATGATCATGCTAGTTCGGAGGTGTAATTTCATCGATATCATTGTCCTATGTCAAGCCAACCAACAAGAACAGAAGGATGAAGAGGAACAAAGCACCTCGATCCATGTTGGATTTATACCGTACAGTGCTAGTGTTCAGATGTCAAGCCCCCATCCATCGACCATCGTCGGCTCTTTGACCACCGCCAACCAAACCCATGGTTCGTTCGGTTCCCAATGGCATAACAAAAACCACAACGAACAAGGGTTCCATTCCGTGAATTCCCTCGGTCTGCGAAAGAAGGTGACCGGGAACATGGAAGACCGGTACTGTTCCACCGACATGCACCACGTGGTTGGACCAAGGCAATAACATCCCAGTTGGCCCGACGCCAAAGCCCGTCTTTCACCCTTGTCAGTCAAAAGTCTGTGCGACCCATCACATTGGATCGCATTGGATTTAGCTGCAACTCTGATGGGTACCACACCCGAGGCTATGGATGAAGGGGACACTCGGGGATACAACCCATGTAGCCACGGTAATTGGAGGCGGGTTGTTGTTGATCAAGATAAACAAGATAAAAAGCCTGTCACGAACCTACCATATTTCTTCCACTTGTCGTCCGGTTGGACTGAACAAAGGGAATCATCGCCCTCGGAGAAAGTACCAACTCCCCGACCTCACATTTCAAACCAAAGCCACTAGCACACTGTGATGTGATTAGATCTCCTACAGTACACAACCTGACTGGACGTCGTCATTGACTCGTTGTCTTGAACTTCTCATGTTATTCCAGTAGCCAATAAACCACCCCGGCAGCACCCTGAAATTCGGCTTGCCAACTATTAACCAAACACTGCCCTCGCACCACTTTCCTACCTTACCTATCAAACCCCTATCCGCCCGTAGCATGTCGTGTAACAACGCCCGCCGTGCTTTGTGCTTGGACGCCTCCCCCGAAATATCCGAGCACATGGCTTCCATCGCACATTGAAGCACCGTGCCCACGCGAACCATGGGACATGCGAACATCTGTGTGCTGCCGGTGTGGTTCACAATCCACGTTGGTTCCCCAGTTCCCCTTCCTAACCCTGGCCCTGGACTTCGACATTTCCTTCCATTATTATTCCATGCCACACCGAAAAAGAATGACCATCCCCAGGAAATTCCGACCCGGAAACTATGGGTTTGGTTGATTAGCGAAAAACAAGGGGAGATTGTAGGGTCGTAATGTGGAAAAGCGCCACGCGCACGGAGAGAAATGCACCGTTTTGGGGTGTGTGGGTGTGGGATGACGACCTTAGCGGAGTGGGTGTGGTGGGAGGATTTGAAGATGGAGAACGGCATTGGACTGCGGATGTGTCTTAGTTTGAGACAGTGACACCTAAGGTAAACTCTGTCACAACGAAATTCTCGGAGTAAACTGCTCCTTTCTGACCGACTCACTGACTCGGTCAGCCGTCACTAGGCGTGTTGAGCCTGATGCACTGCGGATAAGGAAACAGTACGGGTTAGCAACTCGGTCAAGAAATGACAAGGCATCCTGAATCCTCGAGATACATTCGGCTTACCAGATACTCATCGAGACCACTTGACCCGAATCCCGGGTCACCGAAGTTGATGACTGCCTCTTCCTCCACCTCCATTCCTGCCTCTCCCTCATTGCGATTCCAATCATCTGTTTCAATATCCGCATCTGCCGTCCACTCAACTTCAAATCCCGGACGCGGAGAAATCGCTCCGTTCTTCTCCACCCGGTTGACCGTTCTGCAACAGAGTACGGCCAGATCAACATGTAGCACCCCCCCATAGACCTGATCACCAATGCGCTTCCCAGGCATCTGCCTACAAAGCTTGTAAAGCCACGCCAGCTGGAGCTTCTGTGCCGGAGTCAAATCGGCGGACGGGTCGAACTCCTTGGCACCAGATAGCTGTTTCTTCAGGATGTAATATACCGTCCGGTGGACCCCATTCCGCTTGCCGTCGTCGGCATCGGCGTTTCGGACTCTGTTGCGCCATGTGGCGAGTCCGTCGAGGAATTCCTTCTCATAATCGTTGAGAATATTGACTGTGTTCACGGCCGTATTCTGGTCTCCCATCTTGACTGTGGGGACACGTAGTTGGTAGACTAGACCGATGCGGTAGCCGGAGGTCAGAGGATGTGCGTCGACATAGGCGCCACCGCCGCTCAATCTACGTGTACTTGGTTAGTACAAATGAATGAAAAAAGAATGTTCAGGACACTCACATAGCAATGAGGCATGGCTCTGCCTTTGGATCAAAGTAATGGCACCTGTTCTCGCAACTGAAGGCAAACTCGCCGCCTTCGTAGTCGAGACCGGCTAGAATGACCATCAGTCTGCCGGCAAGATACTTGTCTTCCGCGGGTTTATTGCTGGTGATAGTTAGGTACCCGATTAGCTATGTCCATAAAGCGAATGTGTCGGATAAGGGAACTTACAAGTCGTAGTTCGGAAACAAAGTTTTCCCCCCCCATACCCACATATACTCCAGCTCTGGTTTGAACCTGACTTTGGGTATCATCCCAAGAACATCTAAGGCCTCGTCCGCCAACCTCTGGATATACTTGTCCCATTGCCCGCCTTCACCACCGCCATCATCACAATCATCGTCGTCAAAACCACCACCATCAACAACCGTGATATGGCCTTCGTATGTTGGCACTTGTTCCTGCTTTGACCCTTGTGTCTTAGGCTTCCCTTTCGTGGCTTTCCTTTTGGTCTTGGGCTTTGCCTTGGTCGTCTTCTCTTCCCTCCTTGCGCTCATAAAGAAGGTACAGTCGCGCTTTAGGTTGGCATACTCCCAACCGAATTGCTTCTTGTAAATCCCCTGTGCCACACTAAGGAGCCTGCCAAGGGCTTCTGGATCTTTTTGCAAGTTCCGCGTGTCGAACTTGTACTCATCCCCGTCAACATCGTAAACCTTGAAGGCCACATGTTGTATGTCGTTTGGCTGGTCGAGCGTTCTGCAGTAGACGAAGTGCTTTGATGGAATGTTTTGCATCAACTCCTTGACTGTGTTGTAGATTCCAGCGTTCTCTTCTTCATCGGCTGATGGCAGGGTTTCCGTCGTGGAGTCGATGTTTCCTTCCTCATCGATTAACGTGCCTTCCTGCTCGGCATGTTCTTCTGCAGGTGCAGGTGGATCTGTGTCTGCACCTGAATTTGCATCCACAGAATCTCCAGTAGTCCTTTCCTCATTCTCCATGTCTTCACTCTCGTCTTTATCCTCTCCTTCCTCTTCACCTCCTGCCTCGCCATCTGCCCATTCTCGTTCAATCTCTTCTGGCTCATACTCTTCCTCCTCTTCCTCATCCTCTTCCTCATCCTCTTCCTCATCCTCTTCCTCATCCTCTTCCTCATCCTCTTCCTCATCCTCTTCCTCATCCTCTTCCTCATCCTCTTCCTCATCCTCTTCCTCATCCTCTTCCTCATCCTCCTCATCGTCAATTGCACTCCCTGGCGACTTGAGTCCATCCCATTCCCCATCGGCCCCTTCCTCAGCCCCCGACTGACCACCATCGCGGGCTTCTTCTCCCCTCTCACTTTCAGGTATCATATCCGCATCTTCCCCATCCTCCTCCTCCTCCACATTCTCCCAATGTTCCTCAAGCTCCACATCCTCCTGAAGTGAGGCATCAAGAGTTTGATACTCATCGTTCACATCATGCATCGTAACATTTCCTTCTCGATCCGTCTGGAAACTCCCATCATCAATGTCAAAATCATCCATCTCGTCGTCGATCTGGTCATCAATCTTCTCCTGTCCTTCCTCGGCATCGTGGTCCCCCTCCATCGGAACATCATCATCTCGATCAGTCTGGACACTCCCCTCATCCATGTCATGATCATCAACCTCATCATCGGTCTCGTCCTGTCTCACTTCTTCCTCCTCCTCCTCCACCACTGCCTCCGCCTTCTTCAGCCGCTTCTGCCTCTCCTCCATCTCTTCCTCATCCACTTCCTCTTCCCTATCTTCATTTCGCCCTCGCTTTTCCTTTTTCTGCCCGGGCTTCCCCCGTTCCAGCTGCTTCCCCTTCTCTTTTTGTTTCTTCCTTTGCCCTTCCTCTTCCTCCCCGCCCTCATCATCAACCATCTTCCTCTCCGCATCCACCGCCTCCCCCCGATTGGAATGCACCGAATCACTCCTCCGTCTAGTCTCCATCGATTTGGCCATCATTGCTGCCAGCTTCTTTCTGCTGCCAGGAAACCCCGGCTCATTTAGTTCGGGTGCCTCTATCTCATTTGTTGTTCCTCTAGCCGTCCGTAACGGTGAGTGGGATCTCTCTGCGGCATGAGCGGCTTGCATTCTAGCTGCCGTTTTTCTTTGCTTTCTTGCGGCGATGTCCTTTCTTGCGGAGGTATCTGCGCCTGGCTTGGAAGGCATGCACCTGGGCTTGCTGGAAGTTGAAGCCAACGCCAAAGCTGCATTGCGGGAACTGAGATCTTGGGAAGCTTGCGCATTTCTTGAGGGAGCGGAAGAGGGGTTTGCTGCTTTGTTACTGGAGGTGACTCGCTCATCTCTTGGGGTGGGGGAAGGGGGCCTTGCTGGTCTAGGGGCAGAGGTTGCGGTTGACTCAAGCGTTGTTTTGGTGAGAGGATTTCCAAGATTTCCAGGCTTTTCTGGCCTTGAGAATGGAATTCCCTTCTTCTTGCGCGGTACGGTTCGTTGTGGGCCCATGACTTGTGTTTCTTCGGTGCGAGACTTTCAGCGATGGTTAGGACTGGAGGTGCTATGTCTCAAAAGATTGAGCATGGTGATGCGGTACTATTTAACCAGAAGCTCCTCGTGGCCAGAACCTATGGTTCTTATAGCTGGTCCATGTCCTACAATTTGGTGTAGGACGACCATTGCACTTGAGGCATTGATCTTTGATCAAGGATAGACAAGTCATGAATGCCTTAATTTCACAACGCATCGTTGTTAGCCACGTTTATGTCGTTGGTGACTCCCTCTGAATGGCTATTTTATCTGCTTTGAGAATGCGACCTTTCACGTCAAGTTTCTGCTCACAATGACAGGAGCTCCAGCACCATCTGGCGCCATCTTGGCCCTAGAACCACATCAGCTTTGGCGGACTTTCTTTTAAACACCGCTCTACTAAGTATGTGAAAGATAGAAGTTTCAAAGAAGGTAGGAATTTGGCATGCTCTTACAATTGAGAATAATATTGTTTCTCAAAGACGGCGAACGTGTCGATGGTTCCTTGGTGTTGCTGAAAGCAAAGTTCAAAGCGGGTCCCTCTTGAATAAGATGGGTCCCTATCTGTAGCTTAGCATATCGTCAATTATAACTGTTAGTGAAATAACACAATCCCCAATCTTTCACCTGCCGCCTTTACATGTAGACAGGTCGACAGGTCGACCAACAAAAGGAAGACCAAGCGATTACATTGCTTGAACTCTCGATGTAAGCCTGATACAAACTTAAGGTAAGGTAAGCATCAGCGTAACAAGAGTCTCAACACTCACTCTTCTCCAATAGCGACCCTTTCATCACTCTCAACGACGTGAACTAGGGGTACCCAAAGGATACCTAGACAATGCCAATCTTAAAAAAAAAAAAAAAAAAAAAAAAAAAAAAAAAAAAAAAAAAAAAAAAAAAAAGCAACAACTGAATTGACTATTGATTGCCTCGAGCTCAAAGTCCATGACACTGTTTGGGGCAAGCGGGCGGCCATCCATCTCCACGTCATCGTAAGACGAAAGGGTACAGTAAACCACTAAATGGCCGACATCTCACAACGAACCAAGCCCTCCTTCTCGCCCGTCCTTCATCCATCTCAACTCAACTCAACTCAACTCCAACTCCAACTCCCTCTCACGTTCGCCCATCACTCACTCATCAACCCTCACACCCCCCGGCAACTCCCCCCCTTTCAAAACCCCCTTCCAATCCCCCTCCACCTTTTGCTTTAGTCCCTCAATCTGATTCTGCACCTCATTACTCTGCAAAAACTCCTTAAAAGCGCCACATCTCTCGATCCGCCCCCCCGTCTCGTTCCCACAGCTGGGGTCTCTAATGGCCTTTTGCAACAAATCCACATCCCACCCGTTGAAGAAATCCGCATGGTATCCGTACCCCGTCTTGTCGCCGTTGGAGAAAACAAAGGGTTGATCGCCGCCGGGGGTGCGGAGGTGGTTGAAGGCGTCTACCGCCCACGTCATTTCGTACAGCAAGGCGGGGATGCGGTAGCGGTGGGTGGGCGGACAGGTGCCGGTGTCGAGACGGGAGGGGTAAGTTACGTGGGTGTTGTTGTATGCTGTTCCTGTTGAATTTGAATTTAAACCAAAAAAGGAAGAGGAGTTGGAAGAAGAAGCGAAAGTGCCGAGTCCAACACCGTCCCAGCAGGAAGGGAAGCGGATGCGGATTTGCAAGCCGCCGTCGCAGGTGCGGTTGGGAAAGCCGGAGAAGGGGGGCAGGCCGGGTTCGTTGTTGGTGAGGAGGCAGATGAACTCGACTGCTCTGTCTTCAACCCTAGAAGAGTTGAAGGCGCGGCGGGTAGTATCGCCCGCGATCATCCTGAACCCCTTGGGGAACGCCAGCAGCTCTTGGCCGGCGCAGTAATCGGTCCAGTCCATGCGTTCTTGGTAGTAGACGTTGATGCCGCCCACCTGTTCGACGGCGGTGAAAGTGTCGTTTTCTTTGTCGTGGAAATAAACGGTAGGAACCCAGTAGTTGGATAGATCCTTGGACACGGAGCAGGTGGTGCGGTTGGAGGTTTGGGTTTTGTTGTAGTCTAGGTTGAAATCGAAGGCGGAACCGCCCATTACTGTGTGTAGGTGCTGAGAGGGGCGGCCGGGGGAGACGATGGGGTCGAGACGGTCGACGGTGATGGGCTTACCGCAGCCCATGACGAAGAAGGCTTGGGAGGTAGGTTGGGGTTTGATACAGTCAGTGGGTTGCTGGGCGGATGTGGCAGTGAACAGGCATGTTAGCCAGACGACGAGGCTGGTGAGGAGGATCATCTTGGACTGGTGAACTGGGTTGGTATAAGGAGTGGATGTGAGTGAGTGTCTAGGAAGATGGTTCCGTTGCGAGGGGAGAAGAAAGAAGGTGGGAGTTAAGTAAACTCGGCTGGAGATTGAGAGATGGATATCAGCGAGGGCGACGGGAAGAAAGAGGTCTTTTAGCTGAACGTAGTACCCCCGAGACATTAGACATGAAACAATGGAAGGAACAGCATGCATCACGGTTAGACACCTCTAACACCTTGAAACGGTGTGGCTTGACGTTGGTAATGTTGGTAGCCATGATGTTTGTGTGAAATATAAAACCCGTTTGTCGTCGGACCACACGGCAATGATCCGCGGAGACCAACATCCAGCGACCCGGTCCAGTCAATGACAAGAATCGAAGACAGGATTCATTTAAACCACTGACCCATGTCCTTTTTTTTTTTTTTTTTTTCACAGACATTGATCGACCAACCGACCAACAGTAGAGCAAAGAAGGCAGTCGCATCGCATCGTATCGCATCGCATAATCGCAAGTCGGGATTGAAGAGGTGAAACCGTCGTTCGTCAACGCCACTGTTTGTCCATCATATCGCATTTCTCTGTGCCGTTGCTGTTTCATGACTGGCTCGTCGGCGCAACCAAACACACCCGTTCATTTTGTTCGTCTATCCCATATCATACAAGAGTCTGTCGTGTGGACTGTGATCCATGAATCCGCATTCGCTTCCGCCATCTGGGGTACTCGGGCTTGTGGGTATTAGAGTAGTACAGCGGGTCGAACTCGGAGTCGGAGTCTAAGTCGGTGTCGCGTAAAGGAGAGGTGATGGAGTGTGCATTTATTGCCTGTACGGTCATTGACTGTTAGGATACACATTGACCCGACAGAACCGTCAAGGTATGGGGTATACGAACACAACGAGGACCTCGCCCCAAGAGCTGGAGAGGAAAGCGACGGCAGCCTAAGGTTGGAGAGATGTGTTAGTTTTATCAAACTATAAATGGAAGACTTCCAGGTTTGGACCATGGACCGGACGGGACGGGGGGCCGGGGCCGGGTTGAGGACACTCACGCCGAAGAAGGCGATGCTGCGGACGACGGAAGCGTTCTCGGCAGAGGTGAGGGAATCGTAAGTGGAGCGAATGAAGCCCTTGGACTTGCGGTTGCCACCGGGGCGCTCGATGTATCTGGCGGAAGGCATGGTGATGGAGTGTCTGGGAGTTGTCGCGATAACGGGCTATCGGTTGATGGAGTTGGAAACTGAGGGACCGTGACGCCGTGACGGGACTCGCAATCGCGGACTGGAACGTCGAATGGAAATTTTGGACTTCCAGGCAGGCAGAGGAAGAGTGACAAGGATGGCACGTGCCACTGCTTTTCTTATCCGAGGGTGCTTGGCACCGTCATTGCACTTACACAGAGCTTCACCAGAAGCCCGGCAGGCAAGCCTTGTAAGTTGTGGAGCTTCAGTGCAGGTCCCACTCCCCCGCTGTTTCCATTGTCGGGGCTGGATCCATTCGTTATGTCATCCATTGTCATGTGCTGAACCCTCAACTCTCACCAACTGTCACCTTCTGCCATCGCAATTCACATACCGTCGCATCGCCAATCGTCTCCGATCAACATTCACCTATTCACATCCGCGATACGTCATACACCCAATGGCTGAAAACGAAAATGCCAATTCCTCGACTGCGCCAGCTCCCGGGGGCTTTGTGCCTACCGCGATCCCTTCACATTCGTTACCATCCCCAGCGCCCAGTTCAGCATCAGCGGCCGCCGTCTCAAACCTCCCACATCCACGCCGAACTTCTCTTCGCCCCGGATCCATCAAGGAGGATAAAGTCCGCAACTATGTTTCCGACAAAATGCTACACATCAGTCGCCGATACGTCAAGCACTTTGCGATCCCCGATCCCAGCGACGAAATCACCGGCTACAAGTCCATGGCTGAACTGTGCAAAGACGTGGACGACGTTATAAATATCCTCTGGTTATCCGGTACTCGTGAGTGCAACGCAGCCTTTGAGTTCCTAGCCGATGAATGACAAGTCCTGGCACTAACGTCCGCTTAGCCAGCCTGCAAATTCCCTACCTCCTTAACATCGCGAGCGAGTTGACCACCTGGCTCGAGGGCTTCCCTCCTTCTCCTACAGCCACATTCTCGCTACTACGAAAACTCGACCACTGCTTCGCCAGCCTACTGTTCGGCTACGACATCGACACCAAAGAGACACTACCGGGCTTCGAAAATGGCCTCAGAGCCGGCCTGTCCCGGACAGACATGATCCGCTGCAAGAGCGTGCTCGAGCGCACTCGTGTCTTGGTAGTCGAGGTCATGTCGAAAGAGCCAGCCGACGAGGATCTAGACGGCGATACTGGGGGTCAAGGTATCCAGACCCCAAAGCCAGACGACGATACAGACGACATGAACGATTTCGATGATGACGATGATGACGAAGACGAGCTGTTGCACATGAATGTTGCCACGGTGTATGAGAATACACTTGTCAAGCTGGGAGAAATACTGGAAGATGGAGGTGGCGTGACGGCGATTCCCATGTCTGTGGACTGATCTGGACGACCGTTTACCATACTCCGATCCTTCCAGAGATGGAGAGGCGCCACTGTCATCTATCGCATCTTGTCGCCCCGGCTAACAAAGGATCTTAATGAGGTCTTATGCCGAGCCTGCCCGCACAAAGAAGGGATGACTGCTGACAACAAATAGCCGAATTGTTCACTGAAAGACTGAGGCAGATCTTGCCACTTTGCTAGCGGACGGATGAGTGACTCACCACCTCAATCTCCCCAACCGCTACGATGCTCATCGCAGATTATCATGAACCGTGTTGATGGTTTCAAAGATCCAAATCGAATTGGTAAGCAATCATCATGCCTCGACTGGCAGTCTGGGCTTTTGTTAACCCGAGCTCGCTCTTTAAAGATGCCTTTGCAAAGAAGACTGCGCTATCGATATGTAGAAATCGCGGCTGCTGCCTGATTTTTGAAAGTTGTTGGCTTGAATGTTTTGGTTACTCTACATTAGTCTAGCTGACGCGCTGGCCGAGATGTCCAAAGAGGTTCTCACTGAGATGCGATTGGATTGTAGACTCGTGACAACAGACACTGGGTCGGTCATGGCCTCTATCTTCAGGTATACTCCTCCGAAGCATGGGACGCTATCCTCCCAGTCGTTTCTATACAACACGTACGCTTTGAGTTGTAGATACACAAAGCCTGGTGAACAACCTGGAATCATCTCGATTTCACAAGACCCTTAGCTGTACAAGCTGTAAGGCGTGCATGACTTGTAGAAAGATTAGCCGGTGGGGCGATTTACACGCATCCAATCCCACCGTGAATGCAGGGGAAAGCTCCAGGGGCGGGGGAGGTGGCCGAGACCTCGATCTCTCCTGGTTCAGGGGGGCAAGCAAGCCCGGACACCTTGAGGGACACAAGAAGTCAAAAACATTCATGGCAAGAACCGAAGGGGGCAAGATGAACCAGCCTCGGGCAATCATCATAGATCTGAGTACATGTGCGACTGAAGACACCACCACGACACACCAGCAACAACGAACACCGGGAGCAAAGAACAGCCGGCGGGAACAATCACGGTTGTAGGTCGAATATTCCAGCACGCAATATTGGTAATTGGATGGCGAGAGAGCCCAAGGGAATGATTCGATATGTTTCTCCCGCCGCTCTTGGCATTTCTGGCGCTCAAGGTCGAGGTTACGCGTTCAGGTACTAGGCTAACGCGACTTCACATGACTCCCCATAAATCCAGGCCTTTATTCTATTCTCGTTCAACTTGGGAAGCCCTCAAGGTTCTCACCGCCGTGGTTGCCTGGAGAGGGTCGTGAGGTTCGTCAAGATTCCATGTTAACCAAAATGGAAAGGGCAGAATACTCCGAGGGGAGTTACATTTCCCACTGCCAATCAGAGGAAGGGAAACAGCAACCAGTGCAATGCAGCTTCCCTTGCGTTCATGCAGCTGTACCACCTTTTCTATCCGTTTCTATCCATCCTGCTTGCCTCCAGTTGCAGTACAGTTGCAGTTGCAGTTGCCATCCCTTGTGTTTGCTGTGCGGGGTCGAGGAACGGGAGGGTCATTTTCACATACAAGTACAGTACACTTCCAAGCATCTCTTGATGGATCAAGCGGCCTGGAAAGAAAAGGGATTTTGAAGGGGTTGAAGATGCCCAACATCTTGACGATATGATTGTCGTCTGGAGTGTTCTTTTTTCAGTTGGATGGCATCAGCCGAAGCCGAGGGCGAGATAGATCCGAGTATGTTGCGAGTACGTTACCGTACGTACTTTGGTTCACCGCGATGGAAGCCGGGGATGGATGGAGCAACCGAATCATGATCCGAGAAGCTCACACTCCAGAGACAGGCGCAGTGATGGGGGACAAGCGGGGGGCGGGGTAGAATAATTCCTTTGCGTTCCTTCTCTGCGATTTCATGTCAACCTCGCCTTCCCACCCACCCTCCACTACCAAACCCCTCTCTTTGGTACTAATACCGGAGCTTCCTCTCTCCGATTATCATCTGTCTGCTGTCTTCTGTTTCTTCTCTATTCCCATCCCCGTTCATCTCACCTCCTCGTCTGTTCAGCTGAGCTTCAAGATATCCTGTCTCGAAAAATCAAAACACAACATGGGATCGACCAACATGTCCGAGTGCCCCGTCCGCAAGTCCAACATCGGTGGTGGTGGCACCAGGAACTACGACTGGTGGCCCGGCCAGCTTAGGCTCAACATCCTCCGCCAACATACCCCCGTCACCAACCCTCTCGACAAAGACTTTGACTATGCCGCTGCCTTCAAGAGCCTCGACTATGAAGGCCTCAAGAAGGACCTCACTGACCTCATGACCGACTCGCAAGACTGGTGGCCTGCTGATTTCGGCCACTATGGCGGTCTCTTCATCCGTATGGCATGGCACAGCGCCGGTACCTACCGTGTCACGGATGGCCGTGGAGGCGGTGGTGAGGGTCAGCAGCGCTTTGCTCCTCTCAACAGCTGGCCCGACAACGTCTCTCTCGACAAGGCCCGTCGTCTCCTGTGGCCCATCAAGCAAAAGTACGGCAACAAGATCTCGTGGGCCGACTTGCTCCTTCTGACCGGCAACGTGGCCCTCGAGTCCATGGGCTTCAAGACGTTTGGCTTTGCCGGTGGCCGTCCCGACACCTGGGAGGCTGACGAGTCTACATACTGGGGTGCCGAGACTACATGGCTGGGCAACGAGGACCGTTACGCCGAGGGTCAGGAAGGCCACAAGGGACATGGTGTCGTCCAAGGTGACGAGTCCAAGAAACAGCACAAGGACATCCACACCCGTGACCTGCAGGAACCCCTTGCCTCCGCCCACATGGGCCTCATCTACGTCAACCCCGAAGGTCCTGACGGCATTCCCGACCCCGTTGGCTCAGCCAAGGATATCCGTGTCACCTTTGGCCGCATGGCTATGAACGACGAAGAGACTGTCGCTCTGATTGCTGGTGGTCACACCTTTGGCAAGACCCACGGTGCTGGTCCCACTCATCACGTCGGCAAGGAGCCCGAGGCCGCTCCCATCGAGCAACAGGGTCTCGGCTGGGCCAACAGCTTTGGTCAGGGCAAGGGTCCGGACACCATCACCAGTGGTCTTGAAGTCACTTGGACACCGACTCCTACCAAGTGGGGCATGGGCTACCTTGAGTACCTCTACAAGTTTGACTGGGAGCCGACAAAGAGCCCTGCTGGTGCAAACCAGTGGGTGGCCAAGAACGCCGAGCCCAGCATCCCAGATGCCTATGACCCCAACAAGAAGAAGCTCCCGACCATGTTGACGAGCGATATAGCCCTGCGCATGGATCCCACCTATGACAACATCTGCCGCGATTTCCTCGCTAACCCAGACAAGTTCGCCGATGCTTTTGCCCGCGCTTGGTTCAAGCTTCTTCACCGTGACATGGGCCCGCGTACTCGCTGGATCGGTCCCGAGGTCCCCTCTGAGGTCCTTCCTTGGGAAGACTACATTCCTCCCGTAGACTACCAAGTCATTGATGATAACGATATCACGGCCTTGAAGAAGGAGATTCTGGCCACCGGTGTCGCTCCAAAGAAGCTGATCTTCGTTGCCTGGTCCTCAGCCTCCACCTTCCGTGGCTCTGACAAGCGTGGTGGTGCCAATGGTGCCCGTATCCGTCTCGCTCCTCAAAACGAGTGGAAGGTCAACGATCCCTCTACGCTCCGCGAGGTCATTTCTGCTCTCGAGTCTGTGCAGCAAAAGTTCAACGACAGTTCCAGCGGCAAGAAGGTCTCCTTGGCTGATCTCATCGTCCTCGGTGGTGTCGTCGCCCTTGAGCAGGCTTCTGGCTTGTTGGTCCCTTTCATCCCAGGCCGCAACGACGCCACTCAGGAACAAACCGATGTGCACTCATTCGCTCACCTCGAGCCTTACGCCGACGGCTTCCGCAACTACGGCAAGGGCACCCAGCGCGTACGCACTGAGCAGTTCCTCATTGACCGTGCCTCGCTGCTCACTCTCTCGGCCCCTGAGCTCACTGCCCTCATTGGTGGTCTCCGTGTGCTAGAGGCCAACTATGATGGCGGATCCCACGGTGTGTTGACCAAGACTCCCGGCAAGCTTACCAACGACTTCTTTGTCAACCTGTTGGACACCAACACGGCATGGAAGGCTGCGGATAACGAGGGCGAGGTTTTCATCGGTTATGACCGCAAGACACACGACAAGAAGTGGACTGCCACCAGGGCGGACCTCATCTTTGGATCGCACGCTGAGCTTCGTGCGCTTGCAGAGGTGTATGCTGCGGTGGACGGCGAGGAGAAGTTCAAGCGTGATTTCGTAGCGGCTTGGCACAAGGTGATGAACCTGGATCGGTTCGACCTGAGGCAGGAGGGACGGAGCCAGAATGCTCCTAAGCTTTAGGAGGCTGATCGGGTACTGCTGTACAGCAGAGAGCTGCGTTGGCGGATTGCTTGGATGGAGGCTAGTCGGGCAGATAATTGGGCTCGTTGGGTTCAAAGACACCACTACAAAAAGTCCTTGTCGTGGTTCAAAAAAGCGCTGGAGGACCTTGAGAAGTGGAGGAATTTGGGTGCGCTGCCGCGTCCGGAAGATCCAGAGAAGGCTGTCTTGAGAGAAGGGAAATTAAAGACTGGTGAGCAAGTCGATGCCGACACTGCATGGTTTGAAATGAGTTGAAATGCCATTGATACGAGCAAAGTTACCTCTAGAGATCGGTCTGTCCAGATGAGTGGTGTGATTGACAGAATAAATATGCATGAGCACCGCGTTAATTCTTTGTGCCGTCGTCATGTCCTCCTCTCGATGCACTTATTCCTGGATTCCCGTGTTGGTGTTTTTTGGATTCGGACGTCGGTTGTTGGTTCGTGCGTAAAAGATCGCCGTTATTGTGTTAACTGGGGTACAACTAATTCTGCAGGCCATCTGATAAGACCCTATCTTATTCAGTCGCACTAATACAGGCCTGTGCGTGCTTATTCTTATCGACTAGGTCAAACGGTCACTCCTTTATTACTCCTCAACAGTCTCTCAAACTGACGTCGGTTGTGGCGGGTAGACATCGGAGTCACTTTGGAAACACGGTGACGGGTGCCTCTACTGTAGGAAAAGGCACAGGTGCAGGTAAGTTACAAGTTTTCCCCTTCCTTTGACTGAGTGCCTAAGTGACGACGGGGCGCGGGTCATGGTGATGGTGATGGTCATTCATTGTTAGGATGAGACGAACAGTTTTGTGAGTGATTTATTCATTGACGTTGAGACCTTGACTGAGCTGAGCCTTGGTTCCGTCCGCCCCGTTTGTTCGTTCATTCTCGCCGGACGGACGCCGGTACGAGGAATTGTCCGGACGGGAGATGGCGGTTCGAGGACTGCGTGCGCTTGTATTGTACCCACCCATGTAGGCAGGCACTTCTTTGGGATTATGACCCTTCACCTGCGCCGTGGACTGTTTGTGAGCCAGTTCTTAGGTTCGTCCGAGACGAGACCCCTTTTGTTGTGTCTGATGTCTCCCGTCCTGACTTTTGTTAGTCTGAGCCATGTCATCTGACTTTGTTTATTGTGCCGCCGCGCGTGGCTCAAAGTGCTTTTCTTTGTACCAAACGCCAGACACCACCATTCACCATCGTTGGTGGACCTTGCCCTTTGTTCTTTCTCTACCAATACTGACCTGCGTATTCACTCACCACTTTCAATCCCGTCCCGAACCACATTCTTTTTTCCATAATAGCGCAGGCAGAGGTTTATTGACAAAGGATACTACTTACTGTCGAAAATGACCAAAAAAATTTTTTTTTTTATTTCATTTGCCACCACAAAGTGCCTTTCTATAAAGGAGACTCTGCCCCGAATTCCCATTCTGTTTTTCTCACTCACTCTTCCTGCGAACCCAGTTAGTTCTCCAGAACAAAAACCACCTTTGCCCAGAAAGCAACCACCTACGTAAAGAACAGCAAGGCTTTCAAAATGCCCAACCACCGCACCCATCTCAAAAGAGAGCGGGACCCGGACAGCCCTCCTCCCGCCGACAACGACGACGACCGTCACCGTCATCACGAGCGGTCCAGATCCCCTCGCAGATCCCCGCCGCGAGATAGATATAGGGTCCCGCCAGACTCGGACAATTATTCCCGCGTGCTCGACGGGCCCGGGCCCAGGGGCAAGGTCGAGATCAAACGCGAAGAAGGAGAAGAAGAAAAGGACTTCTTGGTCCGCAAGCGCGTCAAGGAAGGCGAGCACTCTCACCAGCGTGATGTGCCGTCCTGGTTGTATTGGGTCGCCGGCGCCGCGCTAATCAGGGAAGACCGCAAGAAGCACAAGTACAGCGTGGAGAAGCGTGGTGCTGGCAAGGACAAGGGCAATGGAAAGAACCGAGACGATAATGATGATGGGTATCATGCCCCGGAGCGCCAGACCGGGAGAGCGTATATGGAGCGATTGGACACCAAGATGGAGGAGATATTGGAGCTACCGCATGACGTCCAGGAAGCGATGAGGCGCGAGACGGCAAGAAAGCATCGTGATGCGAAAAATTCGAATTTTAGGGAACGATACCCGGGGCGTCTTCCATTACCGGACTACCTCAACGATGAGTACGAGAGCGTCTATGAACGCTACATGCGCACCAGGCGTGAGAATCCTTAGGCGGGATCCACCCAGAGTCAGAGTAATGTACAACATGAGACGATGAAGGAGACGGAATTGGAGAGACAGGCGAGGAGGGAAAGAGAGAGTTGGGATAGGTTTAGAAGGGATAGGAAGGAAGAGGGGAGACAGGCAGGTGGAAATGATTGGGAAAGGGGGAATGAGACCATCATCAATGGAGAAAGGTACGTTAAACAGGAAAAAGGGAATCTGGACTCCTCCAGCAAAACACCCGGTGCGCCTCCTCCTTCTGTTGCCACTGAGAGTACATCGGGTGATGATCGTGACGGGATATCGCAACTACGGCGGTTGTTAGAAAGTCTTGGGGGAAAGATGCAGCTGGGGAACAAGCCGGCTACCGATAACCAGGAACCTGAGCGACAGAAGAAGGCAGAGGAGGAGGGGATGGAGAGTAACACCCCCGAGTCAGCACTAGCTCCTTTCTTGAGATTATTCTCGGGGCTGAACTTTGGGAACGCCTCTGTTCCGTCGCCGCCGTCGCCGCCGCCGTCCTCTAGCCACTCTCGTTCTTCTCGAGGTTCGAGTCGCGGACAAACTTTGCCGAAGAGAAGATATCCGAAAAAGAACATGGCTGAGATATTGGCCGAGTTCAACGCATCGCCGAGCCCTTTTCGTCAAGCATATCAAGAGAGACGCTCTTGGAGGAGTGAACGGCCTTCAGGGGTCGAATATGCTACGCCTCCTCTTGCACCCCCCGCCTCCCCCCGCCCCAAGGCTTCATATCCTCGATCCTATCCTCCTCCTCCAACCGTTGTGACCGTTTCCGAGTCAGAAGCTAGCAGTCATTATCAGCCAAAGTCGATGAATGAGGATCCGACCCATCGTGTATACCGAGTCCCGTCCTACCGCATGAACCCAAATGGCGATCCGTATTCGCAACCACATCACTCTGATCCCATCGCAAATATGCGTCGCCGTCGCCGGCGGTGTGCCGGTGATGGGATACCAACAGTACCTGAGAACGGGGGAACATCGTCCCATGGGCATCATCGCCATCTCTAGAGCGGATTGGACGATTATTTCTCGCCGCGCTGGACCGAGGAGGACAAGGAGAGGTGGATGGAGAGGAAGGGAAGGAAAGAGGAAGCCGAGAAATGGGCTAAACTTCCAGAGACCAGGAAAAGGGAACTGTGGAGGTTGGGAGAGCAGGTAGTGAAGGACACCGAGGCAGTGAGGGTGTTGAAGTCTCAGAGGGGAAGTCCATTCGTTCGGCGGGTGAATTAGGTTCCAGTTTTCTCTTAGGTTGCTCTTTCCATCTCAGTGCAATTCTCCTTTAGTTTTTTTTTTTCAGTGCTCCGGCCGCTCATTGCTGTCTACCGTGCCTTCCTGTGCCATGTATGTAAATGCAAGTGCTGATGTAAGTAGGTAGCTGCAGGCAAGCGTGATTGGCGTTTGGACATCCCACCTGCCTTTCTTATCTGTGTTCTTGTCAACTCTCGAATTCTCCTTGTTTCCGCTCGCTCCGTCTCCTTTACACTTCACATTCAGCCAGTCATGCCATGCCTGTGTCGGTGGTCTTTGTCATTCGTGATTTCAGTCTTCTTTTGAGTCCAAAGGATCAACATGCACCTCAGAGGCAGCAAACACCATCACAATATTCAGATTCTTAGCTAAAAGAGCGAAGGTACGTCAAAACGCCGGATCGTAAGTCCAAAAACATTTCCAGTCCAAAATTGGTCATCACAAGTCGTAACACGTTCCGTCAGTGTCCTTTCCAAGGGTTCCCAGACCCAAACAATCACCAGAGAGAATCCAAGCCCGAGTCCTCCAAGCATCCCATGTCGTCCCCCCGTCCCCATCCTGATGTTTCGCCAAAACTCATTGTGCTGACCTGTCCCAGGCGGTCGTTTAGGCCTTGTCGACCTCGATCACGTAGTCCTCGACGGAACCACGCTTGTCGACCTCGATCACGTAGTCCTCAACGGAACCACGCTTGTCGACCTCGATCACGTAGTCCTCAACGGAACCACGCTTGTCGACCTCGATCACGTAGTCCTCAACGGAACCACGCTTGTCGACCTCGATCACGTAGTCCTCAACCGATGAACGCTTGTCAATGGGAATGACATAGTCCTCAACGGAACCACGCTTATCGACCTCGATCACGTAGTCTTCAACCGACGAACGCTTGTCGATGGGAATGACATAGTCCTCAACGGAACCACGCTTATCAACCTCGATCACGTAGTCCTCAACCGACGAACGCTTGTCGATGGGAATGACATAGTCCTCAACGGAACCACGCTTATCAACCTCGATCACGTAATCCTCGACCGACGAACGCTTGTCAATGGGAATGACATAGTCCTCAACGGAACCACGCTTATCGACCTCGATCACGTAGTCTTCAACCGACGAACGCTTGTCAATGGGAATGACATAGTCCTCAACGGAACCACGCTATTCACCCTCTCAGGTTAGCAACATGGAACATCAAATCACGGTCCTCTTATTGTAAAAACTGACCTTAGCAGCAGGAGCGGCAAGGACGCTAACGCAGAAAGCTGCGATCAGAACGGAACTCGAGTACTTCATGGTGACGGTTGCGTAACGACTCGAGATTGTGTGGGGAGAGTGTGAATGGCGTGTAAGTTGTAGGTGTCTGCCCTTAGTCTGGTGATAAGGCGTGTATGAGAGTGATCACTAATGACCAGATTGTCAAGACGATTCCCTTGTCACTTTATACCCAAAGATACCTCCTTCAGTCTTTGCCTACTGTGACCATACTGTCCGCATAGTGGCGCCTCTGAGAGTCACTTCAGCTTGCTTCAATATGCGTTTCGGCCAACATGTTGTCGATCCAGTGAACCGAACCCAACGACAAGCGCCACACAAACGTAACGCTCGCCAGATCTGCTTCGACGGTCAATTACCAAAAGCTGTATCCGTCAAGCTTCACGGCGCATGTCGTGAGCAGGGATTTGAACCGCGCCTGAAAGTTCGGGCACTCGGACCAGCGTTTAACGCGATTCATTCTTGGACATCGCTTTTCACTACCCTCCTACCTACAACAACGCATATCTGATGCCTCCATATTCCCTTATTGATGATCCAAGGTGTACTATGGTGGAGACTTCCTTGTAAACAGCGTCGTGATGTCTGCTTTGTGCACTTGTTACTTCTTTTTCGCTTGCCCTTTTCCCTCACCTTTGGCGCAGCTCAAGCGCCGCGCGTCTATGGATTCCTGCGAGGGGGCGTAGTAGGCCAGCGCCTCGCTCCGAACAACAACTACGGCGGAAGGGCACACGAAATTACGAGGCTGTTACAGAGAGGAACCTGGGGTCAGTTTGGTTTCACCACGTCGTCAAGGCGGAGAGCGTTACAATCCTATTTCCGTCTTCCTTCGAGGGTGTCAGTAGCGCCTTGTCCATCATTCCCGTCGTAGACTCTTCTCCGAGTCAAGACCGACACTACCCTTCTAAGTTGTCAAGCGCTAGCCTCGTCGAAAACTGACTGACACTCAAAATATGGCATCCCAAGACTTGGCAAGCGCATAACGAAAAGTCTAGTTGATGAGCAGAAGTAGGAGCAGATGTTTTCGGTGTGATTATGTTATCCTCGTCACCTAGGGCCATAGAGCAGGAGACGCAGAACCGGAGCAAACTGTCCGGCTTTATGTTGGTTTCCTTATTGCCGGAGTTCACACACCGGTTTGCTCATCAACCAGCTGGAGCGGTCAGCGACTCGCCAGTTATCATTTCGATATCTACACTGGCTCGACTAGGAAGCCTCTGGTCCTTGACCATAAATGATCAAGTTCACCTCATGGAACAGAGTCTCCAGCGCCCATCTAGATCTTTTCCCGCGTCCGGAGAGATTGGTTTGTACTCTGTTGTATTTGTCAAAAATGCTTTCAAGTCCAGCTGCCCACTGGGGTGTCTTCTTTCTTTTCACAGAGGTCCCAGACAACTGACCCAGTGGTCTCTGGGACCAAATCTTACAGAAACTCAAGTAAACAACAACCCCAGATTCGACCGCTGCATAACTTCCCTCCAATCGACCTTCACCGACGAGCATAAAAACGACCGATCTCTTCCGCCGCCACTACTCTCCCCAGACATCAAATCTGATCCTCTTTTGACCCCATCAACTGGCCTCCAGCATTCTTCAACAACAGCTTTCAACTCTCTCAAACTTCCCAGCGTCGAGTCAACAGTTGAAAACCGGTCAGGGACCAAGAATTCTCTGAATACTTCCCTTTGCTCCCTTGTTGCCAGACTCGCGCAAACGCAATATGGCCAAGCCAAGCTCCTTGGGCTTATAGATTCGGGAATCCTCTTCCACACCGCAATGGAACGCTCAATACTCTCGCTTATCTCAGGCACGCTGGCCAGTGGTCCAGACACAATGGAGTGCAAGTGAGTAAGCAAGGCGTACGAAAAGACCAAGCTTTGGAGACCGTTGTTGCTACCGCTCCCTTCCAAACGCTGGATTCCCTCTTCGACTGTATTCTCCAATCTGGAGGCGCGGTTGACCAGCTCTCTTATACTTAGGTTGCCTTGGTTCTCCTGGTCTCTCTTCCATACCTCGAGGGCAGTGGCATCCATTATCGCTACAAGGATCCATGGTTCACAGCCTGTAGTGGACTGGAAAGAAGCACAGAAAGAGGGAGAAGAGGTGAGGAGGTCCCGGTAGGAGGCGGCCGCAGTAGGAACCTTCTTGAGGGAGGAGGACGAGAGGATGTCATTCCAGATCAGGATGGCACGAAAGAAGGAGAGAGCTGTTTGTTCCATGGGAGACGGACCAGGTGGCATTGGGCTGCTGGTGCCTAATGGGAGACCGAGCGGGAGTTGTTGTTGCTGGGACTCAGCTAGAGATGGTGTGTTGGTCCCGCTATCACACGTTGAGGCCTGGCGTAGGTCGTCGAGGAGGATTTGGACTGCCGAAGAGAGGTACGAGTGGCAGCTTTGCATGTTTTTCCCTAGAGCCTAGGGTAAAAGTCAACAACAACAACCTGGAAACCTTACGTTTGGTCAGCGGCTAATCTTACTCACCTCCAACAGGGCAAGCTGTACCGAGCATATCAAGCTTTCGCCAAACACTCCCCCCGAACGTTGCCGGTTATGGTCCATAAGCTCACAAAAGCTGTGCAAGGCTTGCGCCCTGTGGGATTGGTAGTCATGGACTGCTGTAGCGTGAGCATCACTATGTCCGGCAAGGGTCAGAGACATGTGATAGGCGCTCATGCTGAGGGAAGCGTGATAAAATGTCGGTGACCTCATCAACAGGAAGAGTGCCCAACTCCTCTGTGTTGCTGATGATGAACGATATGAGCCGTGCTGTAACGGACACGTCTCACCAATGAAGTGCATGACCAACTCGATATCATTCTCTGAAGTTGGAGGACCATGCATCCCCGAACCAGTGCCACTGTCGCCCAAGCAGGAGAGACTGAGCGGTGTTGGCACTTCTGATGGTTGCTTGGAGTGTTCCGAAACTCCAGGAAGACGCTGTAGCGCTGTGGGCTCCAAGGGTGAGATCTCGACCAGGGCTGCATCCGTGTGGCCATGACTCGCCCAGATATCGTCGTTGTAAGAGGCAGTAAGGGAGTCGGGGGCTATCGCTAGGGCATCGAGAAATTCGAACTCTATCGCTGCGTTCCGTTCGTGCCTGGAGGAGGGGGACAACGGGAACGAAAAGTCGGACGACAAGAACGGCGATAGCGAAGATGACTCAGCGGCCGGGATGGGAGGGCTACCGGTGTCGATGGTGCCCCCGGAAGATGTCGACGATTCGGACACGGATAGACGAGAGGCATGGCTTTGGGTGGCCGTTGATCTTCGACGTCTTCGTGTTTGGAGTTGAAGCCTGTTCGCCTCTTCCCTTTCCCTGTCTCCTCTATCTTTCCAGTAGGGTTTGGGACCGTAACCATGGCAAAAGATGCCTCTAGATTCGCAGTTTGAACAGGGTAGTCCTCCTTCGAGGCACTTTTTGCGGCGCAGACGACAAGTCCAACATCCACTTTTACTGCGTTGTCCTGGCGGCATTGGAGAAGGAAGAAGGACAATTTGAGCAACCGTAAGCGCGAGATTACCCAGTCAGTTTGTTGTTGAGATGTTGCTAATGGTGGCGGTTGACGAGTGATGGCTTGCGAAGTGGATGGGAAGGGCTTCAACCTGGTGTAACGGAGCTAGGACTTTGAGACCAAGAGAGGTTTAAGGACGGGAGACTGATGGGTAGGGTAAGACGGAGAAGCTGAATAGGATGAGTGAACGACAATGACAAGTGTCCCAAGTGTCACGCTCACGATGGGGGAGAAAAGCGAAGGCACTCTCATGCCTTTTTTCAGTCTCATTCCGACGACTCTTTACCTGCCTCAACATGGAGGCCCTGGAAGCACAGAGTGGAATCTACGGTCAACATCGGAACAGTGATTTGTTGACATGACATACAAGCAGGGAGATGCGAATTGCAGCAGCAGCGATGGAGAGCATCAACCACCTAGATGAGAATCTGAGGCCGCCAAGACCGGATCCTCTGCGCTAGTCATCGACATCGCAGCACAGCTGAAAGCGGGGAATACCTCAAGACCTTCCGGAATGGTAACTCCCCCACCATGGACTGTATAAATTTCCCGATAGGTTTCTCGAAAGGCAAGGGATCCTTGATGGGAAAGTCGAAGAGGTTCAGTTTGGGTTTTCCGGGCGGGCGGATGGCTAGAAAAATACACGGGACGCTCCAAACAATGGAACCCACGTCATGGATAGTGATGAGGACGTGATAAAGGTGAGTTCGATGCCCAACCAAACAGCCGCACAAGTCCTCGTGCGGCTGTTTCACCAAGCAGGTCTTCGGAGATCGCTGTTGGGTGACGCTAACGGGTAACCACTAAGCTTCACAGTGTAGGATTATGGCCAATTCCCGCCTGGGGTAAGGGTCAAAGTGAATGTATAGTGTACTCATTACGCGCCCCTTCCAAACTCTGAGTGCTCAGGCCCGTTCTTACCTAGTGACGGGAATATGAGGGATACCAACAATCCTCGTGCATATGGATATTGGCCTGGAATCCCCAACCATTCGAGGAAGAGGGAGAGGTCTCCAAAATCGACACTCAAGAGGTTCCCAAGTATCGAACCCTTGTGAAGATCTGGAAAAGAACAAGGACGTCATCCTCTAACCTGTGCAGCATAGCCCCCCCGAGGTCCCGATACCACCGAGATCGCAAGCGCACATCTGTAGACCCGGGCGGGCGATCTTCTCGTCTCATTGGACGGGTTCCGGTCTTGGGACGGCTAGATGCCGAGCCAATCTGTTACATTCAGGTCCGGCCTGGGGATAGGAGGGGACCAAAGCCCGGTGTCGGGTTAAGTGGAGGAGACCCTGAGACAACAACCCCAAGGACCCATTCATTAGTATTGTCTAGCTACGGCTGACGCGCAACTTGCCAGACTAATGAGACTAAAGATGCACCTTCACGCCATCGTTATCCATTTCCAGAGCGGGGATGCAAGTAACTCACAGTATACTTGTCAACAATGACCTCACGAATTTGAATATGCTGAAGATCTGGAGCACCACTCTTCAGGATGGTGGTGGGATAGGCTCGCCGACCCAACTTCAAGTGGAAAGTTCCGAATTGCGATAACCTCTACAGTCTAGAATCAGGACAACCAATATCACATCCGCCTGTCGTGTTTCGWCGAAACACTTGTTCAACCCACACGAAACATGTGTCGGTAAAAAGCGGTAACCGAATTCCTTCCGCCTCCAGTTTGACCATTTGCTACCCCCACGACAGCAAGCACGTTGTGTTTTCACAGCATCACATCCGAGTCTCAACCAAGGGTAGTCCAGGTTGGCTATGCCTTGTTGTCATACAAGTGGCGCGGGCCCCACGGGGTTTACCCGCCATTTCACGCCACCATTCCACTGCGAGCGCCGGGCTGAACCTGCGGAATAACCTATTTCATGGGTCCCTTGTGCAACAGACTGATAGTGTGCAATAGAAGGCATGGAAGCATGTCTCAGGTGTGCTAACTCGTGCGCTATAGTTGCAAGACCCCTCATGTTGTGCTTCGGCAATTTACGTGATGGTAATGGAGGATGGAAGATCGCAGGTACACATGTAACTCTGGTTTTGTGGGGTGCGGTATGTATGTAGATGCCTCGGAAATCGCCAAGCTTACCAAGCGATGCCCAGCCGGAGCCGAACGGGGGTGGTCCCGATCTTGATATGCCGGAAAGCGGGCCCCCCGGCCCGTTGCGGAAAGGTCCGTGGGGGAGGTCACAGCTGGAGATGTGGGACAGGAAGCACCCAGACACAACACCACAAGTCCACAACCCTTTGCACAGCTAATCGCAGCAGCGGCCCAATCCCCACTGTCACTTGCGATTTCTGCATTCTACGTGTTATCTTGCATGGTAATATGCAGAAGAAATCCCATGCCTGAGGGGGCCTGAGGCTAAAGAGGGGGAGAGGGAGGGACGGGGAGAAAGTAGCGGTGAAAATGCATGTAGGGAATATCGAAGAATACGTAGTGTTTCTGCTAGCACGACATGCGGAATAGGTGAGGTAGGTATACTTGAGATTTGTATCACCAGATAAAGTGTGGAGGTGCTACCACGTTACTTGCGCGGAGAGGAGATGAGGGGACATGAGGCAGGGGAGAGAAGTCAAGAGCATGGAGATTAGAACTATGGTCATGAAAAGTCCGGTTTTACACAATGGCTCGGTCGAAACTTGGGATTCAGGGCTCAAGGTGACAAGAAAGTGTGGGAGGTGGAGGTAACTATTCGCAGGTATGTTACTACCGCCTACCCCCTTCTTTTTTTTTTATCAAGGATCAAAAAAAAGAAAATCATATGCGTGTTCCCTCCCACAACTACGATCGTAAAAAGCTTACCCAACCCATCCCATGTGTCCCCCCAAGCGCAACCCAACCATCCCAACCGGTCTTGGCAGGCCCCACCTAAACCCAATGTCAACGACTCACTCAACCTGCCACTCCATATTCCGTCCCCATCCTCCATTTTCCCTTAACTACCTACACTAGGTACAAACTAATGAATAACCTTCCACTCCCTAAACCGATGACGCTCAGCCCACTCAAAAACGGCCCCAAAGTCTTTACAGGTATGCTGATACCCCCACCCCGTGCTGCCCTTCTCTTCGGGCACCGTGATCCATTCGAGAGTGGTGTCGGCATTGCACATGATGCCCTGTCGGAGGTAGTCCCAGCAGTGTGTCAGGTGCGCCGTGTTGACTTCATCGAGAGAGCCGGATTTGGCGGCGAAATAGCCGGCGCGGGTCATGTACTATTTATTGGGCTGTTAGTGAGTGGTTGCTGCAGAAGGCCTCTGGTGGTCAGGTAGGGGGATGGGAGGATGGATGGAGGATGGATTGGGGGGGGGGGGAAATGGATGGATGGGAATGATGGAAGGGATAGAAGGAAAACCTAGTCGTACTAAACAGTGTAGCTGATGAAAAACAGTAACCATGGCATGTTGTTTCTTGTTGTTGGATTTATCTAGCAGCTTTGGAAGATCTGCTGGTAATGCATCGGCTGTCGAGTTGGGGAGGACGATGAAGCCTTTGCCTTCTGTTTTGTGTTTTGTTTTGTTATTCTCTTGTTAGCCACACCATTCCATATCACTTTTTCCCTTTTTTTCTTCTTTATTTTTGGGAATGGGATGCCAGGATAATCCGCAGGATAATCCGCAAAGTTTTGCTGAGAGAATGCAAGGCAATTGATGGGAATTGGGAAGAAACATACTTGGAATCATAGCAGTCCAAGCCTGTTCCACCTCCTCACTTGGCTCGGCCCCGTAGATAGTCTGGAAGCGGAAGATTTCTGTGCGGAAATCTACTTGAGGTTCCCATGGTGGTTGTTCTGGGAATGTCTTCAGCGGCCCGGTTGTGTGTTCGGTTCCTGGTGGTGCTGGTGTTGTTGTTGTCGTCGTCCCCGTCGTCGTCGCCGTTGTTGTTGTTGTTATGGGCCGTAGAGTAACAGCCACCAAGGCTGCTAGCAAAAGGACGTTGGACAAGGCAAGGAAGAAAGTAGTAGTGCATGGGAGACTCAGGATCGCGAGTCTAATACTGCTCCTCATCTTCTTTTGCTGCCTTGGGGTAGTGCGTGGAGGGTTGGGCTCGAGGAGGTTTTCCTTTTCTTCCATGTCGTCGTCGGCCATGTGGGGACCAGAATCGGAAGACCGGACGGTGGTGCTGCTTTGGTCGTCTCTGTAGTGGTCCATCGCTCTTGTTTCGTCTTCAGCGATGCCCTTGGGGAGTGTGGTGGTTGGTGTTGGGTGTCTGTTCGAGCTCTCAGGTCGTCTCAGTTCACAATGACTTGGTGGTTATGGCCCATAGGATACGACCTCCATCCCTTGAAGCAATTCCGGCGTCAACCAATAGGCTACTATCGGATCGTCAGCGCCCCCGCGTATAGTAGTGTGCGTTACTTAGCGCTTCACGGCGCCTTACCCGGGGGTTTATCGCGGCAGCGTTCCGCGTTCCCCTCGTCAAGGCCCGGGTCTTTGGTGCAGCCGGCGCTCTTCTCCTGGCGCCATCACCGACCTTCGCGCCAAAATCACGACGAAGCGGCGAAGCTCCTGTCCACTTGCGTTCTGCTGAGCGGAGCGGATCGACGTCGGGAATTGTAGCTAGTGTGAAGATGGTAGCATCGCGGTTCTTGCTGTTGACGGACGCTGGGCTTTGGTCTTCTCGTGGTTGAGCTCTTGAGTGTCGCGTCGGGCTCTGTGAGGAAAAGAACAAAAGTGACCTCGAATGCTCCCAGTCGCTGTGAGTGTTAGTATAGGTGCCTATGGCAGGCGTATACAGGCTCTTGTCACTAACAGGCCCGGCTACAGATTGCATCGCTGTGAACTGCCAGCTCTTTCCAACACACATGGCTATTTTCATGATGTTTTTCCCCATACTACTGTCACTGGCATCAGCCGTAGCTGCGCGGCCTACACCCGACACACACCACAAGGTCGTTACAAGCACTGCTTGCTCACAGATAGCCCATTCCTATGAGCTTTGGACCAAGAATGGGGGTACTTGGAAACCCCTTCCCCATTGTTGTAGAATGGAGGCTAACGAGTTCTTTGTTAGGCAATGGAGACTTCACCAACATCCTAGGACAGACAGCATATGACTGTCTCATGTCCATGCCCTTTGACTCTGAGCGGGCAGTGCAGTTCCTGGATGAATATCTGAAGTACCTTCAGTTCCAGTCAACATTGGATACTCTCAAACGTGAGTCCCTGAAAAAAAGGAGTGTTGTATGAACTCGCAATGACCTTTGATAGATCCACCATCCGGCTACAAAACGCCGTCTATCGATCTCCTCAAAGGCTTTGACAAAATCCGGAAGAAAACCGAGACAAATAGCTACAAAAGCCAATACGAGTTCGACAATGACATAAAGCACCTCATCCATCGAGCAAACGAAGGACACCTAGAAATCTATCTCTGTTCCCACCAAGTCTTCCGCTTCCACCGCAGCCCGCCACTGGTCTCCATCTCTTCAGACGGCCTCGAGCTACCCCGTATCTACACATGGGGCGATGTGAAATTGCTACGTTCCGGATACCCTCACATATCCCACCTAGTCGAAATCAACTCCGTCGACGCCGCTTACTTCCTCCAAGCCCATGTCGCCCTCAGCTTCGAATACCACGACCCCGACGCCCGCTACAACCACCTCTTTCCCGCCCCCGCCAACCAATTCACCGGCATCTTCACCGGCGGCGGCTGGCAAAGCTATCAAAGTCTTTGGCCGGGAGCTGCACAATATCTCCTCAAATTCCACAATGGCACGACGCTTGAAGTGAACACAACCGCCATCTGGCCCAGCATAAACGGACCCATGAACTACACCGATGGGGAAACGCTGTTCAAAGCAGCTTGTCTCCCCGACCACGTCCCCTCGCTGATGAGTTTTTTCTCCGATCCGTCACCTCCTCCACCGCGGCACATACATATCAATGGAGACGGACCGCCGCCGCCGAGCACGGAAGGCGTCTACCCCGACCCTATAGTGCGAAACCAGCAGGACTCTCTACGGGGTTATTACCTCCAGACACATTCAGAGAACGACACGGCTGTTCTTCAGATCCCTACGTTCCTGCACACGGGCGGCATCAATTTTTCGCAAACAGCGCTGGAGTTCATCACCCGCGCTTCTTCTGAGCAGGATGGCAACAAAACGAAGCTGATACTGGATTTGACGGGGAACACGGGCGGAGATGTAATACCGGGGTTCAATATCTTCAAGATCCTTTTTCCTGACCAAGCCATACGCACGGCTACAAGGTTTCGCGCGACTGAGTTGGTCAATCTTGTTGGGAAGGTATACAGTGAGATTTATAGGGATGTGGATGACCCGAAACAAGTGCCGATTGATCCGCCGTTTGTGGCCAAGACGGCTGTTGGGCCGGATCAGAAGAGAAGGTTTGGGGAGGAATGGGAGGCACTGTTTGGGCCTGTAGAGGTGGTGCAGGGGGGCGGCGGGAATATGTCGAGGTTGTTGGGGCATTTTGATTTGGAAGTGGCTTCCACAGTGACGGATCCGGTATATGGTTACGGGCCCTTTTCGTCGATGTTGGCCACCGAGGAAAAAAGTCGCCCGTTTGCTGCGGAGAATATCGTGGTCGTAAGTTCCCCCCCCCCCTTTTTTTTTTCCCCTGTCCAGTTTTTTTTTTTTTTTTCTCCCAGTTCCCTCCGCTTTCCCTTTTCTATCCCTTTCCCCCCTTCCCTTATCTCTTTGTCCGCACGCAGATTTCCATCCCAACCAACACCCACCGTCCAGATAACAAACGGCCAATGCGCCTCCACCTGCGCCCTCCTCGTCTCCCTCCTCCACCGTCAAGGCGGGGTACGCACCCTCGCCTTCGGCGGCCGCCCCCGACATGCACCCATGCAAACGGTGGGGGGCGTAAAAGGGGGACAGCATTGGTCTCTCAGGACCATCTACCGGCATGTCTCGCGGGCTGTTGAGTTGGCTACTGACTCCATGTCCTCTGATGCACCCTCCGGGGGTGCTGCCCACCTGCAGGGTCAGGGGAAGAGGAGGCCGTTGTTGACGGGTGAGCAACTGGCTAGGCTTAAGGAACTAGCACCCGCCAACCCGGACCCGGGGGGCCCGGGGTTCGAAGCTGCGGGAGCGGCGGAAGGACAAGGGAGAAGAAGAAGGGGGTTCCCGCTGAGAATGGGCTGGAGGGGAGAGGGAGGGGTGAATTTTAGGGATTTATATTATGTCAGTGATGATGAAGACAGCGACGAAGAGAACAAGGTGGCAAGTGAAGTTCCGGCGCAGTTCGTCTACGAACCGGCGGACTGTAGGAGGTTCTTTACGGTGGAGATGATGTTTAGGCCGGCTAAGATGTGGGAGGTGGCAAGAGAGGTGATGTATGGAGAGGGAACTGAGTGTGTTGATGGGAGGAAGGGAGGTGGCTAGATGCCCTGCCCAAGTACCGAAGCGGGAAACCTTGAGTTGCAACAAGCCTTGTTTGGGAGACAATGCGTGGAAAGAAAACAAGAATTCTTTTCCAAACATGGATTGTCTCCCAGGCCCCTGGAAGTTAAAAATATAGGGTACATTCTTCTATACTTTAGTGGTCTTAAAGACTACCAGGTAGAAGGCCGGCATTGTCGGAATAGCTTCAAAAGGTTGGTCACAAACAGGAATCGAATGGAGCATATCACGGGTACGAAGAAATGAAGAACTATTTTAATAACCGCTTGACTACTAAGCCAATTGGTTGTTTCTGTAAGAATGGCTGGTTCTTTCCGTTGATAAAGGGAAGTACGATGTCTAGGGAGGAAGGTAGGACTTTGAGACTTTGAGACTGAAAAGTTTTTGAATTTCGGACCCGACCCAGCTCTACTATATTATAGCGCTCATCCCCTGAGAAACATGGATTGTCCAGAAAACAAGCCATGTTACAAAACGCATTTTCCCACTACGGTAGCCGTTGGAGCTTCGAAGCAAATATCTTTGTCACTTTCATTCTTGCCTACTTCTCTAGTACCTCTAGGTATGTTAGATAAAACTTCGCTGCCAAACCTCACACTATAACCCAAAAACCAATCACTTACACCCCCTTTGGGAGGTAGTACACCATAGGTAACCAAAACCAAAACCAAACGAACGCCCCCCTACTCCAACTCAAACTCCGCCCACCAAACATCCATACACCTGACCTTCTCCACCCCGCTCCTCTCCATCTCCTCATACGCCTCTCTCACCTCCTTAATAACCCCCAATATCTCCTCCTCCCTCTCCTTCACAAACTCCTCTTCCTTGACCCTCGCCTCAAACCTCACTCCCGTCGTATACCTCGTCTCAAAGTGTCCCTCCTGATACTCCTCCTTAGGCGTGAACTTTCCTTGCCTACCCACCCTAAACCCAGCCGCTAGTGCCGCCTTGGTGATGGACTCGACGTCGGGCGCCGCGCGGATATTCACCGGATGCTTTTTGTTCCCGGAAGGGGGGGTGTGGGGGGCGTGTTGCTGCTGCTCTATCACTTTGAGGGCGGTTGAATTGGCTTCCGACTTGTACGCATAATACAAAGCCTGCGCCTTGGCGGCGAGGATATGCGGCGTCTGCGCTTTGGAAGTAGAGATATGCTTCTGGTCGTACTCGGCTACGTAGACCTTGCGGATTCCAGCGGTTGCTAGTTCCCTGAACAAGGAGGCGACGCTCTCGTAGGAGGGGAAGTAGAAGAGGGAGTGGCAGGCTGTAGCCGCGTCGAACTTGAGGCTCTCATCGCCCTCGGATCTAGCAGACTTGAAAAAGGAAGCGGCGTCGACTTGATAATGAAACGCAAGGCGGTCACCGAGAGGAGATTGCAGGATCTTCTCCTGGGACTCGGAGATGGTGAGCGGGGTGCCATAGTCCGGGGCGGCGTTGTCGATGCCGGTGACGTGTGAGGTTGGACCGAGTTCTAGGGCCAGAACAAGGGCGGATTCACCTTGGCCGCAGCCGATGTCTAGGACGCGACTACCGGGTGAGATGGACCATGCTGAGAGGATGGAGAGGCGCTGGCGGAAGCGGGGGATGTGAACGAGCGATTCGAAGGACTGGTCGTGGGGGAAGCAGGTGAGGAGGGTTGTGATCTTGGACTCCTCGGAGTCCATCTCTTGGATGGCCATTGTGTTGATGGAGATGGTTGGGTACGGTAGTCGATTTGGAGAAGAGGAGGAGTAGATGTGGAAGGTCGAATGGTGTGTAGCACCTCGTTTTTCCCCCCCCAAGATCTCGACGTACTAGTAGTAGCTAAGGTAGGTACAGGAAGCATACGATCGTTTGAGAAAATTGGCGGCCTTTTTCTGGGTGTGGCGTAGGCGCGTAACGCGAATCGTGAAAATGGCGCCAAATCCGAAGCGCTACAGCGGAAGAAGTGAGAGGCAGCTAACTGCCAAACAGTGCTCGCTGGTAAAGCGCACGATGGGCTGCAACGGGCATGTTAGTGATATAGCGACCACCCCGGGAATCCCAAGGATCGACTCATAGTCCTTCTAGGTCTGTAGAAGCTCAAAAGGCGATTTGTGTACAGTCCAACAGTCAACGTGTTGATATCTCTCGATAAGAGATTCAGCCACGACATAACTGCAGGTACTGACCCGCCCCTTTAGACCATGGAAACCGAAGGCAAACGACAGTGGTGTAGCAACTTGATGGCAACTCTACAGATTCCTGGGTCTGGGGCAAGGAAGCCAAGATCTGACCCCGACCAGCTTTGCGAAGATAGCGAGGATGATGAACATGTTCAGCTCAACCGGAAAGACTTGAAGCGGTGCGAATATGAGATGACTCTGGCCGTGGATATTGTTGCTGCTAGCAGCACTTGCTGGAACGGCACTTTTCACTCATGTATGGACTCGTCGTTCCGTCTGTCATGTCCCTCCCAACCAGACATTCTCCATCCATGCATCATGGACACAGCCATACTGAGGACACCCCACCGAGTCATAAAGGTGAAATGCTGGAAGGAGTGCGGGACTTCACCGGAAGAAACTCAGGCCAAAGGTTGTGTGTTTAAGCAACAGTTACCTGCTTGAGTTCCTAAAGCGTGCGCCTTTCCAATCGTTGTCGAGGAGTACAACTTCGGGGACATGATGACCAACTGGAGTTGGTATTGGGACGGCAATACCACCATGGAAGCTCCTCCGGAGGCACGGCAGTGCCGGATTTGTAGGCGGGGAACTTTTCGGTGATCTATACCAAACACCAGGCTTCGCACGATTTGCATTGTCTCTACTGCTCTCGCAAGATTATCTGTGCGCTGAGAAACGGGATCAACATGATGGATGCCCGCAGTTCTATCATGGAGGTATGTTAGCATTTTGGTCCTGTCTTAGCATTCGAGGCAGATACTGACCAAGGTACTCTCTAGCGCATTGCATACAGCATATTGACAATTCCTTGATCATGGCTGAGAGGGGAGAAAAGAAAAAGATGCAGACTTGAGTTTACCCACCCATGTATTATAATTGTGTGCTACTGATTTCCACTCAAGAGTTATAAGGATGTTGAGATGGAAAAATCCGGGCAAGACGTGGAGGTCGAGACAGAAGTGGGGTCCAGGAATCTATAGCGGCCTTATAGCGCATTTACAGGGCCATATGTGTTGGAGCAAATGTCAGAATGATACAGAAGGCCCGAGCGTTTGGCACACTTGAAAGCACGTCCTCGTCCCTCCAGCAACCAAGTCCAGATCCAGATGTCAACATAAGAATTATTCATGCTCAGTTAAATACCTTCCCCGGCAAGTCCACGGCAACGGCGGATAGCACTTGTCCACCGCGACCGCATCGTTCCCCCACCAGTGTGGCATGGTCACATTGGGCAAGTCAACCACCAAGATGATGGCCATCTGCACCAGTTCACAGTCTAACCCGGCCCCGAGCAGATAGTTGTACTTGCGGAACCACGCCGGGTGGTATCTGTACATGTATCCCATGAACACGACCGCCACCAGCACCGATGTCGTCAGGTTCGTCGTGGGGTCGTCAGCTTTCTCCCCTGCGTGTCGATAATCAGCCGCATACAAGCCCAGTTGACAAACGGGCCCAGCAACGTCCCATACACCTGCGCCACAAACAGCTCGCGCTCGGGGATCTTCATGTAGAAGCCAAACTCGATGTCGCTGACCAGGTTGAGGCATTGCTCGAGGATCTGCCGCCCGTACACGGTGCAGGTGAGCACGGCGATCGGTTTGCCGGGGAAGAGGAATCCAGCCAGCAGCTCGGAGAGGTAGTCCATGCCGATTTGCACGTTGGTGAAGCCGAAGAGGATGCCGCTGGGGAAGGTGAAGAGCGCAGAGATGGTTATGATGATCGACACCCACATTCCAATTACCGGTACAGTACTGGAAAGTTGGCGAGTCGCAACGCACAACACTGGCGCAAGCTGAGACGTCAACCATTCCAGTCACGAAAGGCGAAGCGCACCATGGTAGTGTAGCACGAAAACATAACAGCTTCAACAGCGCGCGCCGGGTTGTCTCAGCTTGAGAAAAACCAACACCCCACCAAGCCCCAAGCAATCTGCACCACTCCTTCAGTATCTCCAGCTCGTGCAAACACAATGGAACCATCTCGGCCCAGCTCAGACTTTTCCATGTCCCTAACCTTCCCGCCTTACAAATCTGAAGGAGCAGAGCATGAAGAAGACGTCGGCCTTCTAAGCGCCACTTCGAACCGTCTCCAACACATGGCCGGCCGAAGACTCAATGGCAAGTCGGGTCGATCATGGTTACGGCCACGATCGTACAAGCTTCTCGTCCTTCCGGGCCTGGTTCTCACTGCTTTCTTCCTTGGAGCGGTTGCTATTGCGGGCATCGTTGTTTACACGCGCGGTTCTCAACATCACAGTGGAGGTGCCGACACGGGAAAGAAGAAAGTGTTCAATCTTGCTGGTGAACTGAACGGGTTGGTGCCGGAGTGTGAGTTATAACTCAATGAACCATTCGTGGCGAGGTACCTAGATATGCTAACTTTTCATTGATGACACAGTCGAGGTCAAGCCCGTGGTCTTCGGAAAAGATGCGCTTGCTACCTCGGATCACAAGACGGAGGCTTCAGCGAACGCTACGGAGGAGAACTGGCGGTCTTATATGCCTGGTACGCATTTCAGTCAAGTCCTTCTTGCAACACATGGATCTTCCCCAAGACTGGCAGCTAAAACAGATAACAGCTGGACAGGGCTTCATCGCCGTCGACAACCCCTCACAATACACTCTCCCACAAGCCATCGAGTTCCAAGATCAAGCCGTCTACTCCATCAGCGTCTTCCACCAACTTCACTGCCTGGTAAGCGCCCCTTCCTTCCATCATCCCCAACAGATACACACGAACTAACACCCATCCCCCCCTCAGCACACAATAATGCAAGCATACAACTCCCTTTCGGAACCTGCCCAAGGGCATACACGCAGAAACGGCCACCATGAACACGCTAGTCGCACCAACCACAACCACATAGACCACTGCTTCCGCTACCTCCGCCAATCCATCGTCTGCTGCGGCGACACGGCGCTGGAAGGACAAGATCTCAATCATCCGGAACTGAAAGCGACGGATGGAACCGGGGCGGTGCATTTGTGTAAGGATTATAGGGCTTTGAAGGGATGGGCGGAGGGGAGAAGGGTAACGGATAAGGAGAAGGTTATTTGAGGGGGTGGGTGGGAGTGGGTGGCTGCTGGGGAGGGAGTCAGAGAGTGAGAGGAGGGAAAGGGAGACGACTACGGAAAGGGAGACGACGGGAGGAAAGAGATTGGGAAAGAGGAGGGTGAGGATCCCGATCATAGCGGGAAGGGACTAGTTCTACAGAGTATGGAGCCTGTCTTTTTGTTTACGGACGATATCAATACCTCTGTCATTTCCAACACTGTTCTATCAGGCAGGCCGTGTGCTCTATCCAATAGACAAATTCCTGTTGTCCCAAGAGGGAACATGAAGCCAAAAGACCTTCCATTCCAGTCCTATGCCATCCCGTTCATTCATTCATTTGTCAAACTCGTGCAAATCCGCTAGGTTGCTGATGATACCAGACCCGTATGTCAGCTTCAATTATGTCGCCATCTTTCAATTTTTGGGGTGGCAAGAAAAGGGAAGAAAAACAAACAACACATACTCTGATGAAAGCAACATAAAAGTCAGTCATGGAATTAAAGATGTAAGCCAGCAAAGAAAGATCCAAGTTTAGAGTTGTCTCCGAGATATCACGTACACTACGATGCCACCCAAACAGAATCAGCTACCTCTACCTTATCATCGTAACGTTCAAGGGGAAATGGCAGTCAGACTTACAGCACTATTTTCCAATTCCTGTGGAACAAATCCCTGTGAACTCCGCCAGTCCTAATTGTCTACGCGATCCGGCTGGCTGGTATACCATATATCGGCTGGGGCGGGCATCGGCATTGGCAAAGCCGCCGCAAAAGGCAGCAGCAACAAGAACGCTGCAACGAAAACAGCGATACCGATATTCATTTTTTTCTTGGGTCGACGTACATTAACAGTCTGCTGTGATCATGCAGGACGAAAATATGAACTGAGGAACTGGCTATAGGATTCCGGTCTTCACAAGAAGCCAGGGCAACGGGAGCAGAGGAGACATTCACGGTCAGGGCAGTTCGTCTGAAGTTCGGATTGTGACGCGGGTCTGGACAGTCTGGAGCGGAAATTGTTAGGCGCGGCATGTCCCTGCCAAGGTAGAGTAGCTTGCAAATTCAGCCAATAGCATAACACCATTTTGGCGCAAAGGGAAGGAGGCGCCTTCGGACCCACAGCGCTGCAGACCCTAAGCTCAGCGGATTTGTGCGCTGTAGTGCGCTGCAGTGCGCTATTCCGGACGTTTTAGCGGGCTCAGTGGTTAAGGCAACTTTCTTACAGCGCTGTCTGCTTCCCTCCGGCTTTAACCACACGGAAACAGCACGGCAGACCTTACGGCAACCGAAGTGAAGCTATTCCCACATCCATCTCCACATCCTCACCCGTCGCCGGTGATGTTCGAATCACTTCAAATCGCATACAGAGAATGGCGGCGGCGAGAGCTTCGATACACACCAGTAGACGATACTGAAAGTCTAACCTCCTCCTCCTCCTCCTCCTCCTCCTCAGAGCCAGAAGAGGAAAAGCCGGTTGAACCGACGACGTAGGTCCAGTCACTCACCTCCCCTCGCTCGCTCCCTTCCATTTTCCTTTGCTTGCATCTCAACCAACCACAAATATGACCAGACCACCAGCTAACTCACTCCTCTTCATTACCGTACCTAGACTAAAACAACACCTCCTAACAGCCTACCTCTTCATCACCACCCTAGCCTGGATCAGTCTAGTAATCTGGTTCATTCTTTTGCCGTTCTTCGTCCCTGACTCTCCACCGACGTTTTCCAGTTTCTGGCGGCAGGGGAAGGGAAGTAGCAGTAACAGCAAACCAGGGGCATGCAAACACATCGCCACACGACGCGAATGGCGMTCGCTGACRGAGACRGAGAGGAACGAGTTCGTGGAMGCMATCCATTGTCTGGCGAGAACGCCGTCGGAGTGGAATGGAGAGAATAATCGGACTGTTTAYGATGACTTTTCGATTTTRCATGGGGGGATTGGGTCTTGGTGTATGTTTACCCGTTTTCACCTTCTCGCATGGACTTGTCAGAGTAAGGGAAACGAAGACAAAAGCTGACACAAAGGTTGGGGGGGAAAAAACAGGTCATCGCTCGGCATCTTTTCTACCGTGGCATCGATGGACGCTGCATGTCTTTGAGAATATCCTCAAGGATAAGTGTGGGTTTCCTAGGGGGGGTAGTATCCCGTAAGTTTTTTCCTTTCTCGGTTCCAGTCTCCCACACAGACAAATACTTTACTCAAATACCGACTTTTTTTTTTGTTATGATTGCAGCTACTGGGATTGGTCCCTAGACCACCTCTCACTCTCTTCTTCCTCCATCTTTTCTCCCACCACTGGCTTTGGTTCCGATGGCTTTCCTCCTTCCTCGCCATCCTCCACCACTTCCTCTCATCACGGTCTCCCCTCCAGCGTAGGCGACGGCCGTTGCGTTCTAGACGGACCCTTCGCCGACCTCCGACCCATCATCTACAACCACACCTACGTCACGCACTGTTTGTCCAGAGGGTTCAACGACCCCAAGCGCAACGTGACGGGCCAGATCTCGGGAGAGCATTATAAGCCGGAAGCGATCGGCGAGATTTTGAGAGTAAAGGGGTACGAGGAATTTGGGAAGAGGGTGGAGGAGCGGTTGCATAATGGATTGCATCAGGGGGTTGGAGGGGATTTTAGGGCTATGACTGCTGCTAATGGTATACTTCACCCCCTCTCTTTTCCCTTTTTTTGGTCCCGTTGCCAATTGAGGGCTGGATAGGCTGGATAGGCTGGATTGGACTGGACTGGACAGGACTGGACATGAGAAGAGATAAAACCGATGCTAACGGGACATGAACATGAAACAGACCCGCTATTCTACGTCCACCACGCCTCCCTCGACAGGATGTGGTGGCGATGGCAATGGGAAAACCCCGAGGTTCGACTGACAGAGTACAGCGGAAAACACATGTTTAACTCGACACCGGGAGAGGCGAGTGTCAAGGACGTGTTGCTGTATGGAGGGTTTACGGAGGATGTGTTGGTGGAGAGGGCGATGAGTACGGAGAGTGGGGAGTTGTGTTATCGGTATCAGTAGGTAGGTAGTATTTTGCATAGGTGAATCAGATGTTGGGTAAAGCGAAGAAGATTCACGTGAACTCGAAGTGTCTGCATTGAGATGATTCGTGGTGTTGCGGTTGGCGAGTGTCCGCGATGCGTTACGTAGAGGTAGGCGCCGGCGCCAAATGGCGAAGCGCAGATCCGTCATCCGCCGCGTCAGGTCGAGTAAACGCTTCAATCCCAAGTCGTAACGCGCGCAAACGCCAAATGAAGCGAAGACGCAATGATGCACCTGGGCCAATCAGGTCGTCAACTTGAATTGCGAGATGCAATAGTGAGGAAACCGACCGATTGTTATACCGACAGTTTGGGAAGGAACCAGTTCAACGCTTCGTCCGGCATCGCACCCTCACAGCCAAGGCAGCTGCTCCCATCAGATTGATCCCTGAGCACCTACCTGTCCCTTCCCATCCATCATCAACACCAACACCAACACACCAGGCACCACACCACACCAGAACAACCCCTAGAACGTCAACACACAATGAACACCACCTTCCTCCCCTCCTTCTCATCAAAATCCAAACCCTACTTCAGCCTCCCCCAAGCCGAAGATGGCGAACCCCTTCAACCCCAGCAGCAAGAAAAGGAAGGCCAACAACGACGGGAATCTCTCTGGTGGCCCAGTAAAGCCCTAAGCTTCTGGATTTTTATGTCTCTCTTCTTCGCCTGCGCAACGACATGGTTAACAGCAGAACTACACGCCGTGAGGAAGCATGGGTCGTTTGCCAAGGGGTTTAGGAATGAACTTGGTGAGTTTCCCCCGTTCACCGTCTTCTGGCTCTTGGAGGGTAGTCTAGTTGTCTGATACTGATACTGATACTGATACTAACTTGAAAAAAAAAAAAAAAAAAAAAAACAGATGCCGCCAAACACTTGATACAAGTCAAAACAGTTGACTTTGGCGGGAGTCCCCGGTTCAAAGACGACGGCACGGAGTATGTACCTGGCCCAAATGATGGCGAGGCTCATGAGGCGTATGTGGGCACGCCGAGGAGGGAGATTGATCATAATTGGGCTTTGTTGCATTGGGGTAAGTTCATTCTTTCCGGACTCAGTGTTTGTTGGCGGTCCCCTGGCTGTTGCTGACTGATTGTTCGCGGTGAAAAGGCCGGTTCTTCCTCTTGACGGAAGAGGAAGCGAAAAGCGCTTGGGGGGATGAATACAAGGAGTTTTGGAGCCCTAAGCATGGGGGATATGTGGCTGCGTGAGTTGTCATTCACTTTCCTTCCCTACTAGCCTTTTCTTCCTTGGTTTAATTTCTTTTCTTTTCTTCGCTTCCCTTCCTTGTCCTACTTTCCTTTCCCTTGCCCTTCGCTTCCCCCCAGCTATAACGTACCCTAGATGTACTCAGCCTCGTCACTAACCCCCCTCCCCGGCCATCAGCCTAGAAGTAATGCACACCCTCCACTGCCTCGACCACATCCGCAAAGCCTTTTATCCCGATCACTACCCAGTAGACAGCGACATCCACGGCGCCTTACACAGAGACCACTGTCTCGACCACCTGCGGCAAACCGTTTTGTGTAATGCCGACCTGACGCCCATTCCGTCGCGGTACTACCCGGCGCTGGGGCAGAGTTACATTGATTCTGATCGCCCGCATACTTGTCGTGATTTTGGCAGGATTAGGGAGTGGGTGAGCGAGAGGTCTAATGGGAGCTTGCAAGTCGAGCCTGCTTCCGGAGCGGTGGTGGAGGATGACTGGAGGAGTGGAGGATCTAGTGTGGGGGCTATGGGGATGGGATATGGGCAAGGAGGGCATGGGGGAAATGGGGGAAATGGGGGGCATGGACGTGGTGTTGAGGAGGGGGGGAAGGGAGTTGAGGGTGGGCATGTACCACCTGCTGACGGGATGTAGATGTATCAAATCAGGTAGGTAGGTTGAGGTGTTTATGTCTAGTTCAATTGCTGAAAGGTTTTTGTTAAAGTATGTAGCGAGGTATGATCGTTGATATCTGAAGCTCATCAAAACCTCAGGATGGCGGAAATGGTCACATGCTCCATGTTGTCTTCTCCTTTTTTTGCTTCGTGTGTTGATGTGTTGGCAAAGTAAAACCGTGGCTCGAGTCCTTGAACCCCGGAGACCCATGATATCGGACAGACTTCCGCCTATTCCATCGCTGTCAGAATGGCTAGTTCTCTTCGAGGAAGTGTAGATGAGTTAAGGGTTCCAGGGCATGTCAAGTAGGCATCTCAACAGACCCCCAAGTCGTCGTCCCTAATCCCTGCTCGAACCCACAGATTAAAAAGGAGAGAGCATAGACGCACTTGGCCTCCCGAAGATAGGGTGACAAGTTAAACTCGTCCTCACCATGATGCATGTAAAATGGTGCATCATCGAAAGTGAGACCACCTTAGGTAGACCTACCCTTCATCTCCAAGGGCGTTGGTAGGTAGTAGACTGAAGGTCGTGGAAAAAATCGTGAACCCCTTTGATGACCCGACGTAGAGGATCAAAAGTCTCCGCTGACTAGAGGTAGGCTTCCAGGATTAAACGAGACCGTACGCACTCAGCGGCTTCCCGCTCTCCATCTCGGTCTCCAGCCGCAGAAGCCTTGAAAGCTGCCTCGACACGACATCCACGCAAGCCTTGACCAGCGCCGCGCTATCCGCCCCGTCTGTCACAAGTGCTTTGAAGGCCTGGAGAGTTTGATCAACCGTCCCATGGTCGCTCCCTTTTCGCTTCAAGTCATCTTCAGAAACAGCACTACTACTGCTGCTGATGAGATACCCGAACCTTGGATCACCCACGATATCCGACGACCCATCGAGAGGCAGAGGGAATGCAATGCCGGTGATTAGTTGTGCTGTGGAGGCAGGATTGAGAGGACAGACGGCGTCTTGCTGCAAGATTGAACATGTCAGGATACGACGAAGGACTCTTTCCCCGATGGGCGTCCACTGCTGCTTGTCAAACCGGGCTTGGAGGCCAGCTCCTTAGTCGGCGAGATATCCGACATCCTCTATGACACCAAGGTCCACCGAGTTGGCCCGCAATCCCAACCCACGCCGGTAACTGGCAAAGGCATCCAGGAACGTGTTGGCAGCCGCGTAGTTGGCCTGCCCTTTGTTGCCAATGATTCCAGACACCGACGAAAGCATGGTGAAAAAGTCGAGGGTCATGCCCTGCTACCGCAGCTTTGTGAAGATTCCAAGTCCCTTTGACCTTGGCCTCCAGAACCTGGCGAAAATCCTCAACCGTCATGGTCTCGTATGCCTTGTCGCGAAGAACCATAGCTCCCTGAATGATGCCAGCTATTCGCCAATCACGTCTATACTGCTTGAACAGGGAACGGACAAAACTCGAACTGGCAACATCGCCCTTGGCTTCGGTCACTGCACAGCCGTAGGCACCGCATCCCTTGATGATACGAGTTGAGACGGCGTCAAAAGTACCGCTACGACTGCAACTGATGATATCTTTCGCTCCGTGTCGAACCATGTGGATTGCGAGTGAGCCACACAGGCCTTTGAGACCACCAATGATCAGGTAAGAAGCGTCTTCTCTTAGCTGCAAGGTCCGCAAGGCGGGACGAACTGGTACACGAATATCGCCATGGCTGCTGATGACTACTCTGCCACTAAGCTGACCGCGACGAACGCAGTCTAGAGCGGCAGAGACATCATCGAACCCATATCTGGCAGTTGGTTGGATACCTCCAACATGCCCCGCCTGGACAAGAGCAAAAGCCTCTGACAAGAGTGTCTGCACGAGAGAGTCTTGGATTTCGTTGGTGGAGAAGAAGTCCACAGTCCGAAAGGAGCAGTTGCGATGAAAGGGGCCCATCGACAAGGTCACCGGCCTGGTGGCATCGCGCTTGCGAACGTCAATCATACTGCCAACATCTGCAAGCACATTTCCGAAGCATTGATAAGCTCGCCTCTGGCCGAGTTCAGGACGAGATCCACGCCACGGCCACCCGTCTCGCCCATAATCTTCTCTGCCAACTTGGCTGTGAAAGAGGACTCAAAGATGTGGTGCTTAGGAATACCAAAGGTCTCCGACAGGAACGCCTGCTTGCCGGAATCTTCGACAACAGCGAGAATAGCACTAGCCCTTCTGTGCTTGGCAAGTTGTATTGCGGCAAGACCAACACTGCTTGTTGCAGAGTGAATCAGCACAGACTGGCCCTCTTGAAAATTTCTAAGATTGATCATCGAGTGTATGGCGGTTGCGTATGCCAAAGGAATGGTAGCTGCATCCTCAAAGCTCATCCAGTCCGGAATTCTGACGGCTCGCTCAGCAGAAATGGTCAGGCGATTGCCATAGATGAAGTTGGTCATGATGGCAACGCGATCCCCGACGTTGTACTTGGTCACACCCGCACCGAGTCTCCTGACAGTCCCAGCGCACTCACAGCCGGCTATCTTCTTGCTCTGAGCCCCAAGTCCCTTTATCATGGTAAAATCATGCGAATTCACGCCAACAGCCCATATTTCTACCTCGATTGATCCCTTTTCCACCGGTTCCTCACTGGCAAACTGCTCGACCCAAGTCATCAACGAATTGCCACTTTGGCTGGCCTCAAGTTGAACCTTGTTCTTTTGCTCATGGAAACCCTTGACGATCGTCTGCGCTCCCTCTGTCTCACCTTGCTTAAAGGCATTCACCTTTGTGTCAGGCATCAATCTTTGCACGAAGACCACACCGTGTCGTTTCGCATACTCTGTCTCCGCCTTGTTGATTCTGACCAGCTCGAGAATCTTGTCTACGACCCAGGCAGTAGCGAGGCTGGTAGCAGATTGCACATCAAGGGTGGTCAACTTGGCCGTCGTGTCTTCTCGGCGAACAACACGAAACAGGCCATGCACTACGGCGTTGTCGGGGTCAGTAACTTGGTACTGTGAGCCCTTAGTAACCCAGACAACCGGGTTTCCAGACATAGCCAGCCTCTTGAGACATTCCCACTGCTTCCCGGAGGCATGAGTGAGTACAGGACTGGAAAGCTCATCGAGGACCAAGAAGACTGTCGTGTTGGGAGCGGCGAGGGTATCTAGTGCTGACGCGCTTTGATGCGTCACTGTCCAACCTGAGTACTCGAGTTTCTCGTGAAGGCTCGGTGGAAGGGGACGACTGGATTTTTTGAAGCCGACAACGGTCAGGCTTCGTGGGAGAGCGGTGATCCCTTCATGACCCTTTTGATCGTTGGTGGGCTGCAAATCGCTCTTGTTCTTACAAAGGTAGTGCATATTGCCACCTTCAGCGACTTCAAGGACGTTATAGAAACCCTGACCAACCAGCTGATCCAGCTGCTTCCTTCGGCTCCAAAAACTTTCAGGGGTGGAATCCAAAAGCTTCCTGGCTTCAACGTGGTCCATTGGTGCAGAAGAGACGGAACTGGCATGATCATGGGAGTTTGAGTCCTCGGACAAAAAGCCAAGGCTACTAGGTCTATCAGAGTCGCCAACGGAGCCCCCATTGGAAGTCTCATAACCACCATCAGTTGCCCTAGACGTGTTACTGGCCGTTGCATCGGCTATCAACACAAAGGCATCCTCACGAAGAATCGGCTTTATGTTAACAATAATGTCTTCGACTAGGACCCGGACTTCGAGTGTGACTTGATGATCGCAAGATCGTAACTTCTTCTCTCCACCAGACCCAGGGCCTTCTTGTCGGGGCTGATCAAGTGGAATGAAGCGTTCTTGTGGAATCCTAGCTCTGCCTTCAGATTGACCAATGTTCCGGAACTAGTGGTGGCCAAGTCGTAACCACTGCATGCCAATCTGGCCGACATGTCTGTTGGAGAAAACCACAAGCTGGAGGTATCAGCTTCGTCAAGGTTGACCTCAAGAACCCTGAGCGATGGCTTCTTGTGGGCGATGAGGTCAATGACGGCATCAACCTTGAAAGCCTGGCCAACATCCTCGGGGTCCAGATACATGAATTGATCTTGTGTGAGGAGCGAAATGTCAGGCTTCCATGACACAAAGTCTAAGGTGTGCGGATCGGGCTGCCTCTCCACGTCAATCTTCACATAGGTCATCCCCTTTGCCTGGAAATAGAGGGAACCCGTTTCAGGGTCATGGACGGAAATATCACAAGAAGTGCCCTTGGTTTCGTCCTTGTAGCCACCGGGCTTGCAGCCGGACTTGGCTATGGCAAGGCCAACCTTGAAGTCCTTGGGGACGCGGCTGAGTATCACCTCGTCAATCATACCCGGCACCACGACATCGTTGATCATGCTTCGTTCATTCAGGACATTAGGCGGCGCCCCAACTTGAAACGAAGCATCGAAGGGTGCAGGGTGGATGGGAAAGTAGCTTGCCGGCTCATACCTGGACGGGGGCGGGGTCAAGTCAACCAACGCACGACAACTGCGTTCGCCACTGGTAGCCTCCAGGCTGAGCACCTTCTTGAAGGACGGCCCAAAGTGGACGTTGGCCTCGCTCAGGGCCTTGTACCATGAGCTGAAAGAGGTAGGGTTGTCCAGAGGCTCAAGGTCAGTGCCGCTGATCTTGTCCTCGAGTTCATCGATTACGCGAATGCAACCCCAACAATGAAGGATACTCACATCATCTTGCGATGTCGAAATGCGAAACTCGTCCCACTCCTTGTCGTCAGGTACCTCAGTGAGGGTTAAAAGGATGGTACAGGTCTTGTTCTCCTCGACAACCATGGCCCGATGGAAGTGGATATTGCGCAGCTGGTAGGCCAACTCGTTGGCCGATGGAACCGCTTTCTCGGGATCGAAAGCGCAATGTTTCTGGTACATGGCCTCTACCGCCATGGTGACAAGGCCGGCGCCAGGCATCAACACATCCGGACCTATCTGGTGATCACGAAGCCAGGTGACATCCTCTAAGCGGAGGTGCTTGCGCCATATGGGGCATTGCCATGGTGTACCGAAGATCTTGCTTCCGATGAGATCATGGTGGGCGAACTGCCTGAACCGCCAGTCCCTGCTGGCTGCGTTCTCGTGCCAGTATTTGACGGAGTGGTTCCAGCTGTAGTTGGGAAGGTCGACAACTGTTCGGACCTTGGTATCGTCATATTGGTTGACATGGGACAGGCTGACGGGGAAGCCAGCGGCGAATAGACGGCCGGCTATGTCGTGCAACGCTTTAAGAGCATTGTCACCACGGGTCCAGGCCGTGCAGTATGAGATTTCTCTGGCATTTGGTAGGGATTTGAGCACTTGGGAGATGGGAGCAGCCAGGGCACCGGAAGGACCAATTTCTATCAAGATATCGGAAGACTCCCCGCCTGACCTCGTGAGCAGGGCCGTGAGGGCCTCGTTGAAGCGGACGGGAGAGATCATGTTGGTTTTCCAGTATAATGCATCGGTAGGGGAGGAATCGGTCAGTTTCTGTGCGGTGACTGACGAAAACATGGTAACGCCAGATGACGAAGGACTTTCCAGAACTGAAAAGTCCTGGTCGTTGGTCAGAACCTCCTCATATGCGTCGCCAAACTCATCCATTAGCTGGGAGTGGTACGCCAGATCAACTTGGAGAAGCTTAGCAAAGCTGCCTGTTGCCTTGATCTCGTCAGCCAGCTGAATGAGGGCATCCTTCTTTCCCGAAATGGTCAAGCTTTGCGGGCTGTTATAGCAGGCAATCCAAGCCTTTCCTTGATGTTTCTCCAAGAAGGGAGCAACACCTTCCACACTAAGGCCCACCGCAAGCATACCGGCATCTGGCTCGGCCTTGTCGTTTTGGTTGACAGTGGCCCAGCCCCTGTAGAAGGCAGCCTTGATGGCACCGGCGCGGTCGAGGAAGCCAGCAGCGTAGGCGGCAGCAATCTCACCTGAGCTGTGGCCCACAACACTAGAAGGCTTGATGCCCCACGACTCAAGGACAGCCAAAATGCAGAGTTGCAGAGCAGTCACCAAGGGCTGGGAGAACTCCGGCTTGCGGACATGCTCGGCAGATCTCGGCTCAGTCAGTTCCTCAACAAGCGACCATTTGGGGGGATTGGGGACGCTTTGCAGCACAGTATCTAGTTCCTCGAGGATCGGTCTAGTGCAGGGGAAGAAGTCGAGCAGTTGTTTGCCCATCTGAGGCCACTGGGCACCTTGGCCTGTGAAGACAAAGCCGATCTTTGGGACATTGTCGGCCTTCTTCCCGATGATGAAGTCGCTGGCTTCGATCTTGGTGGTTCGGGCAGTGACAAAGGCGCGATGCCACAGGCGGGTTCGGCGCTCTGACAGAGTGTAGGCAAGATCAGCCAAGCTGAAATTAACACGTGGGTTACCAAGATGGTTGATGAGAGACTGGATGTTGTTCTTCAAGGAAGATGCATCGTTGGCTGAGAGTATGATGGTGTACGGCTTGTTCAACTTATCAGTTTCACTGTTGCTCGAAGAACCGGCCTCATCGGTATGGTAGATGGAATTGACATGGTGAGTACGGTGTTCCAGGTCCGCCTCTTGGATGATGGCATGGGCGTTCGCGCCCCCGTACCCGAAGGAGTTGATCGAGGCGCGTTTGGGCTTGCCCTGAATTTCTGGCCATGGCAGAGCAGATCTCGAGACCTTGACCTTGTTGCCAACAAAGTCGATCTGGGGGCTAGGTGTGACAAACAAGGGGTTCCCGGGGATAACCGAGTGTTCGATGGCGAGGATGGTCTTGATCAATCCTGACAGGCCCGCCACAGGCTCAGAGTGGCCGACATTGCCTTTGATGGAGCCGATGACTAAAGGCTTGTCTGGGTCGCGGGTTGCAGCAAAGGCATGACCGACACCTCTGACCTCGGTTGGGTCGCCAGCTAGTGTACCAGTGCCATGGCACTCCAGGTATTGAGTGTCGTTGAGGTCCGTGATTCCGGCATTCTGGTAAGCTGCACGGATGGCCGTGGCCTGTGCTTCAGCACTGGGACTCGAGATCCCGTTCGTCCGCCCGTTGCTATTCGTTGCTGTCCCAAGGATTATAGCCCGGATAGGGTCCCGGTCTCGAACAGCATCACACAACCTCTTGATGATGACACACCCCACACCTTCCGCCTTGATGTACCCATCCGCCAACGCGTCAAACGTATGACACAACCCAGAAGGACTATGAGCCTTGCCCATCGTGCCCCTATTATCAACAACATGATTAGGGTTCAGATACAAATTCGAGCTAGCCACAATAGCCGCATCAGCCTGCTGCGTCTGCACCGCTCGCACAGCCATATCCAAACCAACCAGACTTCCCGAGCACCCAGTATCAAGCGTGACACTAGGCCCTTTGATATTGAGAAAGTGGCTGATCCTATTAGCCTGAATAGCTCGCCCGACACCGATGCCGTTGTTGGCGGGAAAATCTTCGGGATCGCGGTCTTGCATGTCCCCGTAGTCGGAGGCGAAGGAAGCAACGAAACATGCGACCGGTTTCCCGTCAATTTTCTCCAGAGGGAGACCGGCATTCTCGAGACCTTCGTAGACTACTTCGAGGAGTTAGCGCTGGTTGGGGTCGAGGGCTATAGCGTCCTGGCCGCTGAGGGAGAAGAAGGGGGCGTCGAAGTGGTCGAGGGGGGTGGATTCGGAGAGGAACATGCCTGGTATGGGGGCATGGGTGTCAGCAATTTTCTTTTATCTTGGGCATGCTATGGAGGGGATAGGATGGGGACTTACCACCAGGGGGCTTCATAGTCCCGGGCTTGTGGCTCCCATCGTAGTGGGCGTCGACGTTGAAACGCGACTTGGGCACTTGGTTCGGAGCGACCTTTCCTTGCTCCAGGAAATCTCACAACTTGCTTGGTGAGTGGTTTCCTCCGGGAAGACGGCAGACAAAGCCCACGATTGCCACTGGTCTTGCTTGTACGGCTTATGGGACATGGTGGGCTGGCTGGTGATCAGAGGTCGGCGTTATCTGTCTGTCAACACGTGTGTTGGTGGAAGGATTTGGAATTTGATCTGCGGGAGATGAATTGGCGGCCAACAGTGGAAATTTGTCGCTGACAAGTGTCATCTTTCTGGCGAGAAAGGGCAGAGATGATGAATTGGTTTTATGGAAAGCAGTGTTGAGGTTTGAGAGAGGTTCATCGACTACCTCTACAGTTGTAGTTGACCTCCAGCAACCCCTTCCTCTCCTTCCGGCTCGGCGTGTAACTCTATTCACATTTCTCAACAAGCGTTGGTGCCAACACTGGCTTATAAGATGACCCCAATGACCACATCCGCCCATCCTAGCCCCCAATATGCAGCTCAATATCCTGCTTTGGGTCTTCGGAGGCCTGATCAATCTTTGCGGCTCGGGCCTGTTGCCACTTTGGTTAGGATCAATAGGATGGGTGTGAAGAGGACTGCAGTTGGGCCAGTGTGTGATCAAGTTGCGAAGGGCATTATGGATAAAGGACTCGTGTCGATGTGTGGAGGGATACCAAGTCTGGACAGGTCATCCCACACCAAATATCGACCAGCTTCGTACAGAGGACCAGTATGAAGCCCCTTTGGTATCTACTTCCCAGCGTTGGACGTTTGAAGTTGGTGTTGGTGTTGGTGTTGGTGTTGAGTTGCATCGATGCCAGCTTACATCCACCTTCTTCCTACAAGGACACGCGACGCCCTGTGAAAGACATTCTATGAGGCTGCCATGTGCAAGCGCGTATGTGGCAGAGGCAAGTCTGGCAGAGGCTCAGCTCGATAAATTTTTGTTAGCTTCTCGACTTCTTCTTTTCCAAGAGCCAATGCAATAAGTCCAAGTAAGTCTCGACTCTCAAGTCACGATCGAGCCCATATCCGCCGTTCATCACACTGTACAGTGTACAAATCCTGCGGCTTTCTGGTATTCTTTCCGATCTTCAACAATGTTGTCATCTTGGCTACATCGTCTTCCCTTTTTCGTCTTTGTTGACTACCCCTGTGGTGGTCTTTCTCATTTGGCCTGCCGTCTTTTGAGCCTGAAGGTGGGTAGGTGCCCTACCCTTCATCAGCTGAGCCTATTAAAGCTTTAGGGGGGGCAATCGCGCTTTCAGGGCCACTCAGACCATTAAGAACACAATCAATATCTTGCGTCAGCACCAACAGAATACACAGTTCACGGCGTGGTGAGACACGACGTTGGCATATTGGCACGATAAGGCGGCTCGGCGGCGGCTTGCTGCCTAGAAGCGTTACGGCGGCAGAGCGGTAACGTCGTAACGGTTACGTTGGTAATCCAAGCAAGAGGGCGCATGACCTTCTTTCTTTTGTCTCTCTTTGCTTCTTTCTCGCGGGGTGACTTGCGGCGTCCGGGGTAACAGCTCCAGGCCCGGGATAGAAACAGGACGACTGGTCGAGGATAAACGCCGCAGACGCCGCAGACGCCATTTACCGGATGGAGTTGTGTTCAATTCCTTCTATATTCCAACGGTATGTGCAGTCAATACTTTGTGATGTGGTCGTAACGTGTAGAGCGTGGAGACTTGGTCGGACGATTGAAGTCGGTCTGTGAGCGCCCTGGCGTGGTGTTACTCTTTACTCCATATCTCAAGAGTTTACATACATGAAGGGAGCAGGACTCCCAGCCGACAGATAATCTCCTCTCATTCTACATGTTCCTCATTGGCTTGGTGTGACCATGGAAAGAGCATCAACTAAGCCCGACAAAGTCTCCCATCCTCCTTCTGCACCCACTTCTCACTTCCCACCGCCGTCAACGCGTACAGCAACCCTTCCGGATCGTACTTGTTCTTGGTGGCAAGCAGCCTCTCATAGTTCTCTCCGTAAAAGGTGGTCTGCCAGTCCGGCTGATGCGGATCCCCTTCGTTGAGATAAGCGCCGCCACCGGGAGTGAGCTTCTCAAGAGAGGCGCCGAAAACGTTGGTGATCTTGTCCTGGGCGTCGATGTTGGCGGAGAAGTTGAGGTGGTTGTATGGACTACATGTTTCAGACTGTCAGTACTTGTCTTTCCGGAAGAGGCTTACATAGGTAGGTAGGTGGGCACGGAATACTCACAGTCCAAACACGCCAATCTGAATCGCCGACTCGAACAACGGGTTGACCGAGTTGGGATACGCCTTTGACAACTTCCGCCCCCTCCCGATGTTGACCGAAATACCCGCCACAGTACCGTCCGCACTGGCGATGGCGTCCAACGCTTCTGTCAGCTTCTCGGCGCCCTCCTTTTCCGTTACCAAGGATCGAGGGATCAAACGTCCACCCATATTGGCGTCGGTGACGTTCTGTTGAGCAACCATGGCGGCCACAGCATCGTGGAAGGACGGGAAGCCAGTAAAGGATGAAGCTGCATCGAAACCATTTGGTCAGTACACCTTCATCTCCATTCATCAGTCTCATAAGTAAAATGAACATACCATACGCAATCCCCAACCCATCCAGCTTCTCCATAACCGGCTTAAACGCTTCCTTCAACTCACTCGCCTTAACTCCCGGCGCCATAGCCGGCGACACAGCCAACACATCCTTCAGCAAGAACCAAATAACTCCAGCCCCAATATCCACAATCCCCGGCAACCCCTCCAACCACGCCTGCACGCCCTTAACAAAGATCCCCCTATCTTTCAACCCAGCAGCGCTAAACATCAACGTAGCCCCAGCCGTCTCAAAATCTTCCCACGCCTTAACAGTAACGGACACAACCGCTCCAAAGGTTCCTCCCCCGCCGCCAGACAGTGCCCAGTAGAGATCCGCGTGCTCGTTAAACGGCGTGGCTTTTACCAACCGGGGCTCGGCGTGCCCAGTAGCAGGAGAGGGCGGGATGACAACCTCCCACTCAAGGACTTGATCCGCCCCCAACCCAATCGCAGACGATAACACCGAGTGTCCGCCTCCCTGAGTGTACCCCCCTACCACGCCGACGCTCTCGCAGTTACCGCCGTGTAGAACTAGTCCCTGACCTTTAGCGGCAGCAAAGGCTTCGGAGACTTGTACGCCTGCTGCCAACTTTGCTGCTTTGCCCTTGTATGCCACCATTCCTTTTTGTTGGTCTGCTTCATGGGAATTATCGAAATCGAAAAACTCAATGTCCTTGAGGTGATGCGTCCATAGCGCCAGGCTACCGGCGCCGGTGGATTTGCCGAGGTAATCGTGTCCGGTGTTGCGGATTACTAGACGGATGTTGTGCTGGTGGGCGAAGGAGAGGGTGTGGATGAAGTCGGTGGCGGCGGAGGCGGAGGAGGCGTTGAGGGAGTAGGTGACGAGGGAACCGATGCTGCACTTCTCCTCTCCCTGCTGCCCAGAAGGAGAAGAAGAATCAACATTAGATAATGGATCACAACTACCCCCCTCTGGCCCCGGACCGTGGGCAAAAAACTGGTTCATCACGCTCGCTGAGTCGCGGTAGTGCGTTGCGGTGAGGTGCCAGTCCGAGCGCAGCTGGGCGCACTTGGCTGAGTCGTATCGTTCATCGTCGGGGTAGCAAACGGACCCGAGGGGGACGGTGGCGATTAGTCGGCCGCCGACGGTCTGGTTGAAGCGTGTCCATTCGGAGGGAGAGGGCCAGCAGGCGTCGCCTGGGATGCAGCGGCAGTTTGAGGAGTTGTCGGAGGTGATGGTTCGGTCTTGTTGGGGGAGGAGGTTGGAGATTGGTTCTTGGGCTAGGCCGGAGGTCGCTGTCGCTGTGGCTAGTAGCAGCGCGCTACTGAGCAAGCCGGCTTTCAGCGGACCGGGAGGGAACATGCTGGAGCAAACAGTGTATTGGTGAATGGTGATGCTGCAGGTGGTGATGATGTTCAGAAGCTGCCCGGCCCGGGTGATACGGGATACGTCATTGCTTTTATATCTCACCCGTCAGCTCATCTCGTATTCATCTGCGAAGATCTCTGGCTTACAGTCCTACTGGCAGCTAGTGCTTACGGCACCATCATAATGTTTTCGAATCCCAGATGCCGGAAGTCCGAGCGCAACCATCCGACACCTTCCATCACCGGTCGTGTTGCATTGGTGCTGACGGGAACATGGCTAACAGGCCTATCGCGACGCGATTTACCGGTGTTGATCGGAAGCTGAGGCGCTGACCCCCCCCCGGCCTTGGCACCGCTATGTGGGGCCGTTAACGCCCAACATCCGAGATTCATCGGATCCGTTATTACTACTATGGACACTGATTCTGTCTTCGAATGGCTGTCGCCCTGCCGTCGCCGTTTCTGGCGGCTATGGTGTAAGGATTCCGGATTTGAAGTCTGGAGATCCTTGTCATGGTCGAGCTCCGGGTTTGCACCTCTTCCTCTTCCTATGTCACCCCTTCCCTATCACTCCTGTCTTCTATCATCTTCCTTTTCTCACTGCTATACCGAATCCTGCAAACATTCATCTGTCACAAGCTGTTGCCCAGACTCATGTTCGGAATTCCTCCCGATCTCTCATGTGGAAAGTACAGGATAGGTCCTGTCACAGCTCACCAATCCAGTTGGATGCCTCATGTTTCAGAAATCCGGCAAAACCAAGGGACTCTGAACAGCTTCCGCCTCTTGTGAAACGGGTCACCAATCACGGGCGGTCAACATGACGGTGATGGGCACGGCAGGCAAACTCACGGATCGTGGGGAAAGCCATGGGACATGAACCACGGTTCTTCGGGAAACAGGGACCGGGGATATTTTTCAAGGATTTTGATTATATGATGTATAATCCTTACTGCAAGATGCCCAGAGTTTGCAGGATTATGGCCTCTCACGACCCTTTATCACTTGCTGAAGTTAGGTCTAGACTCCGCGATGATGTTTGTGCGACTCCTGGAATTCCCATGCTCATGTCTGGCATGCCGTGCGGCCTGCTATCTGGTTTGAGCACTCTTACAAGTTTACATGACCCCAATCTCCCGATCAATGATGGAAAGTTTGAACGTCATTCATCAGGACAGGATGGCAACAGATTAACGGCTCCAAAACCCAACGGCCCAACGGCCGATACTCTTTGTACAGTAAACCAGCCTGAAAGCATCGTTTGCCCCCAGCCCGGCCGTCCCCTGATATCTCCCGCAGAATGGAAACAAACGCCACTCAATCTTGTTTGACACAGAACCCAACATTAAGGAAGTCGGCGGTTGAGCAAATCGTGTAATGAACAAAAAGAAGTCATCCAAGGCATTGTCATGATGTTCAATAAGAGGGGAATAAAGTCTCGACTTGAATTGTCTTTCATTCTCTCCAACACAGCCATCATCATCACTCAAAACAACAAGACAACACCTTCACACACCCACAACAAAACCACAACTCATCAACCTTTTCATCCATCCATCAATCCATCATGCAGCTCATCTCTGTCCTCACTGCCTTGGCCGCCTTCAAGGTCGCCTCCGCGCTTCCCTCCGCCGTCAAGGGTGCCAACGACCTCGTGACCCGCGATGGTTTACTCGGCTCCAAGCTTTGCACCGATTTCAACTTCGCTGGAAATTGCGAGACCATTACCAACGTGGCTGATGGCCTGAAGCCCGACCAGTGCAGTACGTCGGAATTCCCAGTTCTTCCTTCCACAAGCACTCCTGATGTTTGATGGCAAGGCAGTCACTAACACGAAGAACTTTCGTACGCATGTAGTTGCCGTCGACCCTTATCTCCGAACCAACGGGGTCTCCTCGATCCAACCTCTCGAGAAGTCGTGGTGCACTTACTACCTGACCGACAATTGTCAGGATCTCACCTCCGACCTCTGCGGACACTACGACGCCACTTCCCCTATCGACAACTTGACGACGGTGACTCCGACACCGGCCAATGGGGGCAAATGCGGGGGTAACATGGATAAGAAGATTGCCAGCTTCAAGTGCCGTCCTTTCTGATAGGTATGCTTCAGTTGGGAGGTCTTGGAAAGAGTGAGGTCTAATAAAGGCACGCCCAATGATCATGAAGGGGAAGGGACATTTGCTGGTTTCGGGCTTCGGGCTTCGGGCTTCGGCTGGGATCCAGATCAATAATGGACAATGTCCCGGGCCTCCCGTTCGCGGTTCGCCGTCACCATTGTTTGGTGCATCCCGGCCATTCTGTTTGAGAGGGGGATTTCTTTCATAATTTTGCGATATTTTTATCACTCGCTAGACGAGGATTCATTTCAGATCTGGGGATTCTGTATGGTCGCTGTTCTGTCCCTCTGCACCTCGTGCTACAGTGCAGTCCATTGGAGCGCCTGGTTGTGAGTTCCGACCAATGAGGTGTTATGTTTGCTAACAATTCCAATGCGTACAAAAGTGGCAATAAAATGCTGGCTTGGGCTCAGCGATGTCAGCATTTTCTGTAGGCAAAAGCAAGGACGGGTACGTGGCACGTGCAGCCATGCCAAGTGCCCTGTTCATCCCGCCAGACTCGCAGCCCTCAGCTCAACACTACTTCCAACCACCATCTTCATCAGTATTTCACTCACTCCCACCCCATCTTCCCACCCTCCCACGATTACATTTTGTTTCACTTATATCCACACGATCGAAATCGCGAGGAGCACCTCGTTTAGCGGCTCGCGGGGTACATACAGCGTCTGGCAGTTCCAGGTGCATGCCAAGTGGAGTTACTACAATAAGCAGGTGTTAGTGAAATCCACCGGATTGGGCAGATACAGCGACGTGGGCTTAACAGCACGACACGACATCAACATTTCAAGTACACCATTTTGTGCCTCACTTCCATACCTATTCATACTATGGTTCTCGTGCTATCTTGCCACCTCCCAGCGAAACTGTAGTAGGGGAGATGGTTGTCTACCGTACGTTGGCGGAATCCCGGAGGATGGAAACAAGACCATTATTGGCTACGGCACCCTACTAAGTTTTTGCGAACAAGCTCGGTCATATCGTTTATTTGTCATTATTCTGCGGTAGACCGATGACTGTTCTGCTGAGAAGATACACGTGGGTAGGTAAGCATACCTCCAAGACGTCGGAAAAGAATTTGCAGTCCGGAGCATCAGATATGCCTTTGTGGTGGTCATATTACGCCGCTCTTGCTTATCTCGCGCTTACTTTATCTTTTTGTTCTTCAAGAGTTCTATGCTCATACTAGACCTCTTGGTAGAGGTAAGTCCAAGGAGGATGTCATCATTGGCTGTTGGTACCTTAGGAATATTGGTTTGGCTGCTCCCATAATCGTTCATGCGGCCTCTCTGCAGTCTGCGGCGGCTTATAACTCTACCTCGACGGCGAAAGGGAAAGTTCGAAGCGATGAAGTTCATGTGAGTTGGGCTGAAGGTCTGATCAGCTTACGCCCCCGTTGCGTTGAAAGTTGAGAACAATTAACATCATACATGTAAGATATCCCCAGATGTGAGAAGCCTACGCCGTATTTTCTGACTCAATCCTTCACGCAAAAAGGACAGGACATGGCCAGATTGAGGCTGCTAACGTGCAACCACATGACCACTCGATTTGGCGATAGGTATCCATCAGGCGAAGGAAGAACTGCCTTCACAAAGTTTGGTTGAGGTCAGCATTACATAGTACTTATCCAGTCTCCTTCATAACGATGCTTAGATGCTAACGATTTTTGCGTTCACATTCAGTCACGGAGCGGCCGCTGAGTCTGCTGTGAAGTGGTTGATGAGTCCGGTGGTGGCGGGCGGATTGGTGTTGAAAGTTCAGAGAGGGGACGGTCAAGTGGAAAGAGGGAGTTCCGGTCGGGAGGAAGGATATTGGGAACGGAATGCCTCGGATAGAGATTGAAGGCACGGGGGTCGGCTGGATGGTTAGTGCAGGTAAAGGGAAGGGGAAGGTGGATACTTGGGAGGAGGACTGGTATAGAGGGGAAGGTAAAAGGGAAGCGAGGTGGCGTGGGTTTGAGGTGATGGAAGGAAGGGAAGGTGCAAAGCGCAGATGATAGCACACTCTTTTTAGGAAGGTGAGCGGTACGATGATCGAAGAGTCAGATGAGAATGATCATTGATCATGTGTTTGCAGACCGGATGGTGATGGCGAAACCGGGGCGTTTAGATGAATGTTGCTATAGAACTTACACTGATAGTTGGTTAGTCGGATTGTGATCTATAAAGAATCAAATACTATATATAAACGAGCTTCCTGCTTTCGCATATCACCTACCAACTGTGTGGCGTTGTTAGTGACCCCGAGCTCGTGGCGGTATTGCCGGCGATGGCTCTGTCATTGTTGCGGAATTGAAGACTTTGTCCAACACTCAACGGCGTTGCCCAACCCAGATCCCTGCATCATTCCTTGAAAGGAGGCTCAAAGGAGAAGTGCGAGAAGGCGATTGACGGGTCCGTTACCCAGCAGTCACATGCAGGGACGAACAGGGGAATTAAAGAACCCCTGGCTGCTTTGTTTACTTCGAACAGACGTAAGAATTGGGCGGAAAAAAATCGTGAAAGTGGCAATCACGGTTGAGTAACTTGAGTTTAAAGGCAGGTAGTCTTCTCTTCAAAACTGGAAAGTGATAACTCGTCTTGTGTTGCACGACTTTCCTTCCTTCAGACTTGAGAGTTGACTACCTCCCTGTCGGACCAAACCCGATCAACTAGCTGCCTCTCACCACAAATTTCACTTCTTCACATATGTACCCCTACTTCTAGACAACAGCAACCACTGCAATATTTCTACCTACCTTCATCATGCACTCGCTCGCGCAACTCACTCTCATCGGCCTTGCCTCCTCCGCAGCCATCATTTCCCCTGTCTCCCGAGACATCTCACGAGACACTAGTGGTATTTCCGTTGACGATGACTTCAAGACCCGGCGGGACTCAACCAACTCCTCCTCCGATCTGGATTGGAACCAGTCTCTGAACTTCATCTCCTCCGACGGTGACCTCCTCATCGCCAAACGCCGCACCGACAGCGGCACCTACACCTCCATCACTCCCCCCTCAAAGCAACCCGACTTCTGCCCTTACGATCTCGTCGAGCAACCCCAACCTCTGTTGTCGTATGACAACAAGGCCCCTCTCGCCTCCGACTGCGGCCACATCGTCGACCTGATCAACGACACCAAGCGCCGCGGGTACTGGACGTTTGACATTGCTGATTTGGAGAAGGGCATCATCCTGATTAAGTATAAGAGTTGTGCGTTCAAGATGGTCAAGGATGGGGAGATCAGTAGTGGGAAGAAGGTAGAGCAGTTCAAGTGGGGGGTGGAGGAGCTCAAGTTTTATTTGGGGACGTGGTTGCAGAAGCAGAGGCATGGAAGGCTGGGGGCGGTAGGGAGCGTGGATTGTTGGGTTGAGGGGGAACAGAAGAAGGACGAAGGGGGGGTGAGGTTTAAGTGGATGGTGCAGCAGAAGGAGAGTGGGAGGCCGTTGGTTTATGTTGGGTGATTGATGGGGTGGTGATGTGTTGGATAGGTTCCTTGCTGTGGTGTTTTGCTCGAGTAGGTGTGCTTGGTGTATACATGTAGGGGAGAAAGGGGAGAGTTGGTTTAATGTCTTGTCTTCAGGGGATAAACAGTAGTACCTTATACTAGTAGGTACTAGTCTTGAGTATCACAGATCTGCCTTCTTATTCCCGTAGAGGTAATCTCGTGTAGCATTGCAGCATGCACATGTGCCAAGAAGTGTCATTGCATCGGTCTGAGTCAGCTCGGTCAACTCGCCGAGTTAAGCTATGAGTTGGGGACGACAACTTCCCTCGATAAAACTCTGCGGTGTAGGCAACAACTCTCCGGCGTATTCTAACCAAGACTTCCGCTCTTCTACTATTCGACTTGGTAGCCAGAAACTCACAATGTTCTCGGAAATGGAGTTGAACGACGTCTCTCTTGACTCTTGGGAAAACAATGCGAGCTATTGGGACGATTCAATTGGGAAAGATGGCAACATCTACTGGCAGAAGCTGCAGGAGCCATCACTCCGTCGGTTGCTAGGCGATTATCTCAGACGACAAGACGGGCAAAAGCCCTGCCTTACGCTTGACCTCGCAACAGGAAACGGACTTTGCGCTCGATGGCTGGCCAAACATGGTGCTGACGTGATCGCGACTGACGGAAGTAAGAACATGCTCCAAATTGCCAGGAACTGGACGAGAGGAGAAGAGTGGAGTGAGAATGTTGTCTTCTTCAAATTGGATGTCACACGGACAGAGGACTTCGACCTTTTGATAGATACCTATGTATGTATGTTTCTAACCTTCTGGGACACCCAGTGCTCATTGCTAATACCGCTCTTTGGTGACCAACAGGTCGAAGAGAAGTTCGACATTGTCCTCATGAACATGGCCATAATGGATGTTTCCACCCTTGAGCCACTAGTTCAGGCGCTTCCGAAGCTCTTGAAGCCCAATGGAGTGTACGTCAGCCTTATCTGAGCTATTTGAGATTATAACCGATGGCTCAATGACTGACATCTTCCCATCTAGCTTCGTCGCAACCGTTCTTCATCCCGTTTTCATGACTTCCGGGGCATCTCGCAATGTAGATCTCCGGTACGACGGGGAGACCGGTGACCTCGAAGTCGTCAGAACCAAGGTCATTAAGAACTACCTCCACGTTCCACCTTACAAGGGGATTGCCATTCCTGGACAACCGAAGCGACAGGTGAGTTGTTGACTTGACCAAACCGTTCCTGGCACCGAAATGAGACCGGAGTATCGCCAGCCAGCCAGCGAGCTAACCAAACCCAGCTATACTTTCACCGTCCAATGGATGAACTCTTCACCACCTTCTTCCGGGCCGGTCTTGTCATGGATGCTATGGAAGAGCCGGCATTCTCGGAAGAGGACGAGGAGAAGAGCAGGGTCGAGTCGAGCCGGAACTACACGCAATTGCCGGCGATTCTCAGCTTTCGGATGCGGTTGCCCTACAATACCTTGGCCGCGCATGAATTGCGATCTCGATGAGTCTACGACGTATATTGATGAATATGTTGCTATAGACTGTGGTTAGCCAGTGATGGTTGAGGTTTGGAATGGGAAACGTAACCCGTGGAGTTGAGATGAGACAATTGCTATGAGGATGGGGCTAAGTGCTTATAAGCAAAAGAAACTATTGACATGTTGCTGGACAATCACCTGATTTCAGGCACCATTACGACGTCATGCAATATCCCGGGAATCGGATTTAGAGGAAAAGTGTATTGATCGTCGCTCTCAGGGGTCCTTCATTCAGGGGTTCAAGGAACGGAAACCGACATTCGGGACGGCGCGCTCACCAGGGAACAGGGGGGAAAGATCATGATATCTGCAGGAGCCACCACGGAGGTTGTCCCTCCACGATCTACCAACTCGTGATATGGTCTTATGTGGAGGGTTGAGTTGTCTCGGTGAGAAAATCCAAGTGGACTCGTAGACAAGATGAGACGCCATATGAAAGAGACCTGACCTCCAGCCTGAAAACAACACTTAGTTCATGAACACATCAGCTTCATATCCAACTCAAAGATGGACCCGGACTCACCAACAACCAAACGACGTCGTATCGAAGACACAGGGGCCAACTCGGCGGAGTTTCAACACCAAAGCCAGCATCACAACATCAATGCCAAGACAGCCAAGACCGACTTTGAACCTCCATCTACCAGTGGCGCCTCCAGCGGAGACTTTCAGTACACCGCTTCCCCAAACCCTACAACCATGACGATATCGTCGCCAATCAGGTTCGAAGACTTTTTAACCGAGACAACTGGCGAGCCACGGCGCCCGGAAGAGTCCGTGGAGCCTGAACCTAACAAAACGGAAGCCGAGGAAGATGTCAACGTCAGAGAGCGCCACAACAGCATTGGGAGGAGATATCGAAACAAACTCAACGAGCAGTTTGAAAATTTGCAGGCACTCTTGTCACATCAGACTCAGAGCCCCAGTCAGCCAGACGGGCAAGACGACAATAGAGGAGACAGGGAGTCCCAAGAGTCAGACGATACCACCAGGGATTCCAGCTCTTCACCAACTCTTGTCAAAAAATGCCGAAAGGGACGGGGTATCAGCAAGGCCAGTTTGCTGGAGATGGCCAAAGTCCGGATTGAGACGCTGACGGAGCAAAGAGAGATGTTGATAGCCGAGGTAGAACAGCTGGAGAAGGAGTTAGCGGAGGAGGGAGCGAAGAAAGCAAGTGGAAGCCATGACACTTGGTGATGTAATTACCTAATCCCAGATAGAGCCTTTTAGTTCTTTCCCCCCCCCCCCCCCCAAGTAACAATAACGAGAAGCCGTTTCCAACAGACAGGCACGCAGGCCATAAATCCCACCAGCACTAAATGCTCCAATTATTCCAGTCCCAAGTCCCGAATCAGTCTTTGCGGCTCCCATCTCTCCCAGAAAGAACCTCCCGCATATCGCTCATGACCTCATAACTTCATTATCCCATCATTAATTCCCCGTCTCCCCTCTCAAAACCTCTGACTCTTCCTAACCTTCAACCTCGGCGGTTCCGGGTGCGGCGGTGGAATCGGGATCGGTATCATGGACCTCCTCTCCACCTCCCTGAAGCCTGGTCCATCCCTATCCCGCGGCTGCTGAATCGGGATCGGTATCATCGGCCTCCTCTCCACCTCCCTAAAGCTTCCATCCCTAGGACTATCCCTCATATCCCTCATATCCCTCATATCCCTCATATCCCTCATATCCCTCATATCCCTCATATCCCTCATATCCCTCTCCCTATCCCTCAGGTCCCTATCCCTCAGGTCCCTCTCCCTGTCCCTCTCCCTCTCCCGATCCCGATCCCCCAACTTCTGCTCCCGCTCCATACACCTCTCCCACATCTGACTCCGATGATGCACCCTCTTGGGCACCGTAACCACCCACCCCCTCCACCCCCCAGGTCCCTCATCTTTTTCCACCGGTGGTCCCGCCGCCAACCCAAGTACATCCGCCACCCGTTCCGCATCAAACACGTACTCAAAGTGCAACTCGTAACTCGTGTCCGTCTCGCCCGTCATCTTGTTGACCATGCGCACCACCAAAATGTCCTCGATGGGGAAGCCGCGCAGCTCGACGGTGCCGTCATCCCAGGTTTCCAGGCCGAGAGCATGATGGGCATCCCTTGAAGAGTTTGAAGAAAGTGGGAGCCGCGACTGCATGCTTGCGACGTGCTGTCGTCGGAGAGAGGCGAGGTTGATGCGCTCCCGGTCGCCGGCGGTGGAGGGCACGAGGTAGTTGATGCCGAGGTGGCGGCGGCGGTCGGGCTGATGGGGGAGGGTGATTTTGAAGAGGTCTAGGATTAGGGTCGGCATGGTGATTGATGGTGACGGGTGAAAGTGGCTGCGCACGGCGCGAGGGGACTGCCGGAGTGGCTGGGGCGATGGCGTGGACGAGTAGCGGGTGCAGCGGCGGCGCTGGGCGCTGGAGGTGGCTGTGGATGCTGTGGATGGATGTGACGATGTGGAAGCAGAGAAGAGAGAGAGATAGAGTTTTGAGACTTGGGTGAATCGAGTTAGCATTTGATGTTGTAGCGTGCGAAACACATGTTGGCTGGTGAGGATGATGCTGGTTGGGAAATGCTTGACAAACGCAAACTACCTCGAGCAAACGCAAGGTGCGGTGTGGAGAGCGGACTGGCCGGTGACAAACACCTACTCACCGTGGACACTCAACGAGAACTTTGGAGACAATGGGAATGGAGGCTTGAGTTTGATCAATGGGTAAAATGAAGAAGCCGCGGCTATCAAGCTTTTGTTCAGTGCTTTCCTGGTTGCATTCCTGCAGCAGAGATGCGTTTGTGAAATCATGGTGGAGGTTAGGCGTTGGTCTCAGTGCCCAATGAACCGCTCCAATCCCCGCCAAACCGCTAACCAATCGGCTTGCGAGCGGAGCGACGGCGATCTGCGGGCGATACAACCTCAAAGCTTTGTTTCGGGACGAGGGGGTTATCCGCATCGGAACCGGATGTCTTTGCATTACTTGGAAGGGTAGAGGTAGAAATTGCACTTGTAGCCTATCCTGTTTAACTGGACCACCCTACTTCTAATAACCCCTTGCTATCATTCCAAAGTCCAGCTCGTTCCAGCCCCTAACATCTTAATGCCCGAGGCAATCGCCTTCCATATAGGTAGATAGGTTTATTACAAGGGCTGTAATTGGAAAGGAGAGGTTAATTACTTTGTCTTGTAATCTCGAGAAAAAAGTGGCAGCGAGGTTGGGTAAAGATGGATAGGTAGAATCAAGGCAAGGGAAGGAAGGTATCTTACAGTACCGCAAAGAACGCACTTGTTATTAACAACAGTAAGATGACCGCAACCGAGGCAATGCATTGTTAATTTTGGGGTTGGTTTACTTAGGTTTGGGTTGAGATTTGATTTGGATTTGGTTATTATGAAAGTTGGTTGTGACGAACGGCAGTCTGATCTGCCTAAGTGAGATAGCTGAAGGTATAAAGTCTATCAGTGCTGTTCGGTGAAGCCAAAAGGTTCACAACAAGTATGCATGCGTGATACTAGTCTCGGTGATAATGATCAATTGACTACTGTCGAACTATCTGACAATCTGAGTTCTCCAGTTGTCCCTTTATACTTCGTGCCTCTTCCGGAGGTCTTGCGTATAAGGTGTCTGCTCACGATGTTGTTCTGCTCACCGNCGGTGATAATGATCAATTGACTACTGTCGAACTATCTGACAATCTGAGTTCTCCAGTTGTCCCTTTATACTTCGTGCCTCTTCCGGAGGTCTTGCGTATAAGGTGTCTGCTCACGATGTTGTTCTGCTCACCGTGAGCGCTTGCTCACTGTGAGCGCCTGCTCACCGTGAGCGTCTCCTTTCCGTGAGCGCCCTGCGAGTGTTCCCCTGTCCCTATTCCTGGTTCTAGGTTACACTATCTTATCGTAAGCGGGGCTGTCACATCCCAACAGCCTGGTTGGCCCGCGTAGTTGCTTAAGTTCGTAACATTGGTGTTGTGATTGGGGTAATAGAAAGAAGAGTAAATGGAAAGTTTCTTGAGTTATTTATACCTCTACTTTTTTTCTTTCACAATCTACGGCAAAACCCAATTCGGAAGTGGAAGGCGGTATGGTTGCGCCTAACGTCCTCAGCGCCTAGACTAATACTATTTGGGGGCTGACATGACGCTAAAATACTTCAACGGGGGATCCCAACGCTTCGGTTGAGATCATCTTTCTCGGGCAACGGCGCGATCCACCATGCTGAATTGCCAAGATTAGTGTCCGCTCCCAACCAGAATCATCATTCAACATCGTAAGGGGAATCCGGGTAATATCTTATCGATATGAATTGTAGTGGGCGTCGGATAGGTAGTACCTGCAGATGTGTGAAGGCGAGTTAGCAGTTGTTGCATGGTGCTTGTTGAGTCTCCTAAAGTTGGTGCCTTCCTCATCGAGACTCGCACTCCCTATTCACCACCGAATGGTACACTCCCTGGTTCCTGGATATAATGGGCCCCGCACACCCTTGCCCACTCGTCCTTGCGAAATACCGGTGGAATATGTTCTATTACAAGACCCCTCGCAGTCCCGCGTCACAGAGAATGGATCGATCGCTTGCTCAAAGCCTCCATACCTGTTGGTCCATGGGAAACATGCGACGACGAAGGCTCACGCAAGTCGGCATCTGCTCTCATCAACACCCGTACCACGTCTGCGAAGAAGGCCTTTTGGGAAAGAGTCGGCGCTGCAGTAATTGGTGGCGCATTTCCCATTGCCCCTATGTGGATTCTAGCCTTGAAGAGGAGCCTGTTCGTCCATCTCGGGGTGGCGACGGCGTGCGTGACTGCGTTCGTGTCACGGCGGTGGCAAACCACTACACTAACCATCCCGTGTCCTCACAAAAGGATACAAGTAATCGAAGCTAGAAGATTCGATACTCAAGTGGTCTTATATAGTTGTTTCGAACCGCACGTAGTTCCGTATCGCGTCGGCCGTCACAGTTCGGACTTTCGCTTTCGTTTTACTTGAAGACGGTGGACGGAGTCTTTGCTGCCACTTTAGCGTATGCGACGGTTATCATGGTGTTTGTTGGTATTGTGATTGAGGAGACTGGTTCAAAGGGTGCGTGATGTGAGACGAAGGGGAGCAATGATGGAGAAATTGCTTTATTGGCGGCTTGTTTGGTTGAAGAGGAAAAGACGTGCCAGCCCCAGCTAAAGTCTCTGCAGATTGATGCAACCCTTGGGTGAAGAGCACCTTCCTAATATCACAGATGTCATTCACAGTGATGGGGGTTTTCCATTCAGGGGATTATGGCAGGTGCAGGGGCCAGAGACACTGCACGATTACTCAGTAGTCGCGGGTTGCATCAAATTTTCAGTCATGGCAATACCATTGAGGGCTTCTGACGAGAACATCTGGGATTTAAAAGATTTTTGCTCATAAACATCACGGTATTCGGTGACCTTCATTCACCCAGTGTTTCCGCCGTCCAGTCGGGATTGAGCTTCATCCCTGAAAGGGATACAAGGTGGGGTACATGAGGCCAGCTTCCATCCGATGTTTCAACAAAGTCCGGTATAGTGTAACGGTTAACATATCGCGTTTTCACCGCGAAGCTCGGGGTTCGATTCCCCGTACCGGAGTTTCTTTTCTTTTCTTTTTTTTTTTTCTTTTCGCATTTCAATCCTCTGTTCCTTTTTTTGATCTTTTCTCCCTTTCCTGCTTTTACATTTCACTGTTTCTTATATGTACAGCCTGTTGGCGTTGCCCCCAGAAGAATCCTCCATGGAGATCCCGCAGCATCACCTCAACATCATAATAAACACACAGAAACATCTGCATGAGTGATTCCGCACCGACTGCCATCTTCCGACAAAGAGAGATCATCGCGACAACAACAGCTCTGCCATTTCCTGCCTTAACAACCAGAACAGTCAATTTACATCAAGCCCAACAACTATGTCTAACCTACACATCCATCGTACAACCCAGACCGACGACGCAGTCGACCCACCAGACCCGTACACTCATCCATTATGTGCCACAATCCCATTCATAAATCGTAATACACTCATCGTACAACAAGCATGTCCCACGCCATCATCCTACAAATTTCCATCCGGTAGTTTTTTCCCCCCATCACGACATTCCAAAGAACAATGCCGCGATTATCACCAACTAATCAATGAATCACCATCAGCAAAGTTCCATCAAATTTCAATCCATCCAACCCCACAATCCCAACTTGTGGTGTGAAAGCTCACGGCTCAAAGTGATCAATCAACCACTCCTGCCAATCATCTTCTCCGTCTTGCTGTTCAAAGGACGGTGGGCCGGGAAATCGTGCTGAAGATGGGAGGAGCTGCTTCTCGCGTCAACGCGCGGCTCAACGCTGGCCGACGGGTTGGGCTTAAGTACGATGTAAGCGCCAGTTAGACCGATGAGTCCCATTGCCAGGTAGCTATAAATTTTCGAGAAAACCCCAAAAGACCCCGGTTTTCCCCCGGGGGGAGAAAGAGGGGAGGTGGGTTTGGTTTGTTAGCAGTCCATTCATCGTCATTACTGAATGAAACTAAAGGATGGGGATAATGGGAGGGGACCCAAAAAGAAAACTTACAAAATAGTATTATCCGTCCTACTCCCACCAGCAGCACCAGCCTTCGCATCACCAGCAGCCTTACTCGCCATTTCACTCGCCGTTTTCGCCGTCTCCGTCATCGACGGTGACGCAGACGCAGACTTCCCAGCAGAGGTATCAGACCACGAAGTGGTGCTATACTTCTCATCCATCTCAATCGGGTAGTCGAGATCGGCGTCGATGTCAGCGGCGGCGAGGGTATCGGGGGCTTTTCCACTACCGCTACTACCACCACCAGAGCCGCCGCTGCGACCACGTTTGGAGGTACTGTCGGCGGTGGCGAACCGCTGTTGATAGTGCGGCGGCGAGCGCTGGATGGGGATCACGGTGGTGGGGAGGAAGAAGTGCCGGCTTGTGGTGTTGGCAGTGGCGCGGACGCCAACTGGCCGGAGGACAGTTCTGTGAACGACACGAGCGAGGGTAGAGGTCGGCATCGTGACGAGTGTTTGTTTGTTTGTTATTATTGCTTTCTTGAGTTTGGTGTTGTTTGGTTACGAAGGTTTTCGACGAGAGTGTTTTGAAAGTTCTTTCGCAGTCGTAGGAAACTACTGAGATCGTGGGAAACTATCGAGGTGTGCGAGGGTGTAGGACACCCCCAAAGATTTCCTTATACCCTCTTTTCTCTCACCCTTTTGGCGGACTGGCGTATGCGCAAAGGGTTGTTGGCATATGACGTATCGGTGACGGCCATTGCGGTGTGCTGAGGAGGAGAAGACACCGAGCGCACCGGAGATGGACTCCATGGGCGAATTTGAGTCTCGAAGGTCACTATAGCACAATTGGTCACGGACCTACAGAATCACCCGTTAATTGATCAAGGAAATTGATTTGTCGTCTTTTAAAACTGGACGCGACAACCTTGTTGCCCTCTGCGGCCGCGTGCCTTGTCCCATGCGCATCACGCTCCGACATGGTGGACGAAAGAGAACCGGTTTGTGTCCTGAGCAGAGTTAATTGAAAGTCATTGACTACTCCCGGCCAGCACCATAACACCATATTAACATTTCCCAGATCATGAAATACCATAAACTGTACATATGCCATCAACCACCCATCCGAAAGAACATGGCTTCAGTATGTATACCATGCCCTTGCTAACGACCAGCATTCCTGCCTACCATGGCGCCACTACAAACAAAACAAGAAGCGAAAATAAGAAATGGGGTATCATCAGAACATCTTTGTCGCGCCCTGGACTGCCAGCATATCCGCAGCGATGTTGCCTTCGTCCGTCCCGTGCCCCTTAACCCAGACGAACTTGGTCTCAGCGGCCCTCCCATCGCGAGCGTCGATCTTTTTGCGGATGGCCACAACCAGATCCTGGTTGGAGACATCCTCTCCCTTGGAGTTCCTCCAGCCGTTCTTCATCCAGTTTTTGTACCACGACGTCACACAATTAATGGTATATTGACTGTCGGTTCGGAGCTCGCAATTTTGCGTGTCGGGAATGGATTCCAGTGCTCGGAGGACGGCGGTCAACTCGGCGCGTTGGTTTGTTTGGACGGGGCCTTGGAGTCTCTCCGAGATGTTTCTGTTGAGAAGACGTGTTAGTAAACGAACCATGGCCCACTGCCAGACTGCAGACTTACTCCCTGAAACCACCGCAGAAGTAGACACCCACCCCCGCCATGGCGCCGACCTTGCCATTGCCTCTGGCGCTGCCGTCCGTGTAGATGATGACGGGCTTGCTAGCATCAAGGGCTTCCTGAGCCTCATGAGCGGTCTGCGTAGCACTGATTTTCCTAGCTTTCCTAGAGCTCTTCGCCGGCGCTTCGATGGCAATGACTTGCAGGTCATCAGTCTCGTCCACTTGTGGTACCTTGACGGCTTTGGAGGAGGGCTTGCCACTCCATTGGCGCACGAATTCCTCGGCCTCGGCACGGGTCTCGAACTTTTTGTACTTGGGGTTCTTCCAGCCCACCACCTCCTGCTGGGCAATGGACCAGTCTGTGTAGACGCCGGGCGTGCGACCAACTGCGACGCCGTAGAACTTGGTAGGTGATGTACTCGAGGTGGCAGAGGCGACGGGCCGACCAGCGGCGAATGCGGAAGCCTCCTCGTAGCTCGTGAAGGACTTGAACTGGGCACCCTTGAAGCCAGTGATCTGCTGCTGGCAAAGGGTCCAGTTGGTGTACACGCCGGGCTTTACACCAGCACGCACGGCGTAGTATTTGGTCTCGGGTTCCATCTTCCTCTTTGGCGCCGGCATCTTGACGGGTATGTTGATGTTGAGACTGAGGAGCTTATTGCCAACGAGTTGGAGAAGCTTTTTGTGACGGAATTGTTCTCTTTCTTGTTGTTTTTGTTCTGTTCGTAAACGGGATGTTTTCTTGGGTTTGCGATGGCGAGATTGAAGTGCCGGGCGCTGGGCTTTAAAGAGTCGATGGGCGTCGGCCAAGATCCTGAGCCTGTGACGGCGAAAGAAGTCGTCTAGGAAACCTGCTGGAGGAGATACCGATAACTCGTCGTCGTCTTTGTTGGTCTCTTTTTGTGATGTCTCACTTTTCGGTTTGTTTTTCTTTCCGCGTTTCGTCGACAGGCAGCACAATCCCGGTGGTCCAATCCTCGCGTCGTTTGCGTTCAAAGAAGCCGGCAAGGACAAGGAAGGCCGTCGATTCAGAGGAGAAAGAAGGCGGAACAGGCGGGGCGGGGAGGGAAGGAAGAGGAGGAGGGGGGACTGCCACTGAACGCGATGCAGATTGGAGGAACGAGAGGGGGACAACATGCGCCGGTGTGGGGATGGTGGGATGGATGGAAGGGAGGGAGGGGATCAGATGCTTTCCTGTGATGTGAGGCGTCGACAACACGCTGCAGTGTAGGAACCACTGGACGAACGATAAGATAACCTAAAAAGTCAATGCGGGGCAAGTCCCGTCAGGAACACATATCCAACCCTAACCCAGCACTCCCAGGTACGTCCTGCCACAATGAAAGAAGAGTCTTGTCAGTTGAACAAGTCAAAACAGCTCTTATACCTGTCGTATATGATGATTATACTCTCCTTTCAGCAACAGAGTAGCGGTGTTACAGATTATCCCAGTGAGCTGTAATACATGATCCGTGACAGCCCCACTTTAGACAATGGGTTTCTTACATCGTGAAACTCCTTTCATCAACAACCACGGTGACATGTTCTGGTTCTTTGAGCGTCTGACTCGAATATCAAATGTATCTGTTCCATTCAGGTTCTGGTAGCGTCATAACTCAGATAATATGGAGATGGTGAACTTGACAAGAGACAGACCAAAGGCGTGGGCGAACAATACCGCCTTGGTAAGTTTACGAACCATTACTGTACCGAGTTTCCATTGCGGTGTCATCCCGCGAACTTTCCCCTCGCATGGAAATCACCACCACCAGCCAGCCTGCCTGTGGTTTTTTCGCTCCCGCCAACACATTGAGACCCTTCATCCACTTAATCATTTCAATTTTACTTCCCCAGTGACTGCCTCACCAAATCCAACAACAACGGCCCCACCCGACCAGCAATGATCCTATCCCCGCTCGCACTCGGATGCACTCCATCCCTCAAATCCGACGTCTTGAACCCCGTATAGCAATCCGCAACCACAATCGGCGACTCGGTGGTGTTGAGTTTCGCTGCCCACGCGGGGATCTGGGCGTTGATAGCCTGGACGGCGGCGTTGTTGAAGGAGAGGGGGATTACTTGGTCGACAATGATTTTTATGCGTGGATTACTCGCCCTCATAATCCCCACCATCTTCGTATAAGCATTAATCACATCCCCCGTCGTCTTCCCCCTCGTCACATCGTTCGTCCCCAACATGAACATGACCACGTCCGCCGGCGTCTTCTTCAGCCACCCTTCCAAGTAATTATTTGCAATGTCGACGGCCAGCCAGCCCGAGTGCCCCTCGTGGTGCTGGTCCCAGTTGGCCGTGGCCGGCTTGCAGTTCTGCGGGTTGGAGTTTTGGGAGCCGACGTATTGGACTTGACTGGCTAGATTGGCGGCGGCGAGTTGGTCCCAGACTAGGGCGCGCCAGCAGGTGATTTCGGTTATGGAGTCGCCTAGGGGCACTGGGTGGGAAGGGGTTAGTTCGGGGAAGACAAGAAGGATGAAGGAAGGGGTGGGGGGAGGAGGAGGAGGGAGAGGGAAAAGGAAGGGTAAAAGGGGAATGGTGAAGGAAAACGGGAGGAAAAGGAAAGGGCGAGGTACATACTGATACGAAGCTTTTGAGGCGTGGTTTGCCGCTCAGCGAGCTCGACTGGGCTGGCTAGGACCGCCGATGCCAGGGCGAGGGCGGAGAAGATGAGCTTAGGGAAGAACATGTTGATGGTTGGCTAGCCAAATGTCGTGAATGGCGACTGTGGTGGTGGTGCTTGGTGAGAGTGTCTGTTGTCTCTACGGACGGACGAGCAGCAGCTTTTATGTCCATCCACATTACCACCAAGAATGCCGCATTTCTCTCAATCATAAACCTGATATTGATCCATAACTCACATATTATCCAACCGACCAGTTAGTTCATTTACTCAAGTCCGCAGACGTATGCATATGGCATATGCAATCCATATATCCGAATACCTTGATTCATGTTCACCACACCGGGTTTAAAGACAAGTGTCTGGCCGCAACCAAGTTCTCCCAAACTTCCATTCTTCTCATTCTTCTCATTCATCCCTATTAATCCTAATATTAATCCGTAGTAACTCAGGATATTATCCAACCGACCGACCAGTTCATCTACTCAAGTCCGCATTGACATATGCACATACGTGACATCCATACATCCGAATGAATCCCTTAATTCATGGTTCATCACACACACCAGGTTGAAAAGGCAGTGTCTCTCTCGTCTCAACCAATTGGCCACCGGCTTTTTACAACTTCCTCGGGGTGGCAGGCAGATCTGGCTGTATGTACCGATCGGGAAACGTCGTCAAAAAACGTTGCAACGGTGCAATTTATATGTATCCGGCACTTATGGATAGATTGGATTGGACGCGCAATTTATCCCGTTGGGATTTGGTTTTTTCCGGTTGGGACGCTTCGCCGGGAAGCGGGCCAAACGGGTCAAGCGGCTCAATGCGCATCTCGGGGACGGTTGAAAAGTCGGTACGAGATGGATCCGGGGGCCGGTGTCGAGAATGACATTGATGGATAAAATTTACTAGAGTGTGAATCAACTCGTATGCACCTCGGCGATCAATGTGTGAATCATGACGCTGAATGTTACACAAAGACTTCAATGCAACTTCGACGTGACACAAGAAACGAGGCGGTTTTGTTTTGTCAAGGGTATAATAGTCTGGAGCGCTATTCGAACATCGACACCCTTTTTCTCCGGATGACCCGGAGACTAAATAACGATCAGTAGTAGCAAATGCCACCGACATCGTCATCCATAGTCCAAGAACCGGCCAAACCGGGCAATACAGCCTCCTCGGCCTGGGGCGCGACCTGCAACAGGCCGGCACCCTCTTCAGCCTTGCCGGCAAAGAAGTCGCCCTGACCCTCGGTGCGAATCACACGACTCATGAACCGGTGAGTCCACGCCTCCACGGCCGGCTCTCCCGTCTCGTCGCGCGCCTGCTTCAGGAAAGAAATGAGCGCCGTTCCACCGGTGCCCTTGAGGTTATCCTTCTTTCCTCCATCGATACTCCTGGTGTCCAAGGCAATTCCGGGAGGACCCTGGCGGGACGCGGTGGCCAGGTTGACCTTGCGCCGGACGGCCTCGGGACTGCGGCTGCGGCTGCGAGTGCGCACTTCCCTGCTGGGCAGGACAATGTAACGAGTCACGATGGCAATGTGCTTGTCGCGAAGAGCACGCAGCATGGCCAAGCAGGCATCGTACGCAATGCACAGCGGGCGGTCGTCGCGGTGGTCCTCGACAAACTCGCGGATGTTGGTCACCGACTGCACATCGTTGAGGAAGCGGGCATGAGGACCGGGCATGTACTTGCGCATCTCCAACAGGAAGTTGTGCTTGGGGGCCGGGGCATGGCCCTCGCCTTGGTCCTGGGGCCGGCCGCGCTTTTCGCCCGTGGGGCGGTGTTCGATGCCCAAGACGATATCGAAGAATTGGATCAAACTGCTCTGGGCATTGCTGCCTCCGGCGTACTGACGGTACTCCTCCTTTCCGGACCCGTCCTCATAAATGACGCCATGGGGTAATCCAGCATCGGCCATGTTTTTGGAACCGGCGAGGAAAGGGCGAATGCGGTCATAGAAGATCTTGGGGTCGCAACTCTCGTGCATGCGCTGCAAGAGGGTGGTGAGATCGTCAAGGCGTTCGGCAAACGTGTGCAGACAGCGAGTGACGGTTTCGGCATCACCCTCGCGAGCTGCGGCAATGGCAGTCAGCATGAGGGGGATGATGGGCGCACCACGGGCCTCCATGGCGACCGAGACCAGGTAGAACCATGACTCGTCGATGGCGCCGGTGAAGGTGCTGAGGGTGGCGAGGTTCTCGAGGTTGTCGATGTCCTCGTCCATGAAGAGAGGCTTGAAGTTCCAAAGACAGACGGCTGCGTAGGTGGCGACGGGCGGCACCTCAAGATGTTCCGAGATCTTGAGCAGAGGGACTGCGATGGAAGGTGGCAGACGGTCACTGGGGCTATCACCGCTCCAGATGTAGCCGTGGGCCATGAAGGACAGCAGCGAGTAGGCTCTGCGCCATTCTGCGTCGTGTTCCAGACCGATGGTGTCGAGCACAGGGAGACGATCAACGACTCCGCGAAGTCGCTTGCTGAGGATGAGGGCCTGCAAGTTGGCGGCAATGGCCTCCCACTTGTTGTAGTAGGGATCCGGGAGTCTCGTCAACGGCAGGACGTCGGGGAGGAAGCCGTGGGTTGGAGAGATTCCATAGTCGGCCAGGATGGGGATAGGAGGAAGCATGACTTATTGTTTTGGTGGTGATGCTAAACAAGGAGTCTGATGATGTTATAAATTGGTGGTGATGATGGTTCTTGTAAAGGAACTAAAAAGACCTGACGCAAGGAGTATACAGAATGTTCTCTGTAATACTCCTCAGCCGTGCGATATTCTGTGTAGCGTGTCGCATGTACCTCGATGGTGGTGAAGATGGTGGTGAGAAGAAGAAAGACAAAAGGTCAGGTCGGATAGAAAAGAAAGTGGAAGCTTTGTTCTTTTTGTACTTGTTGGCCGAGGAAGGCAGTGTCAGACAAGTACCTTTTCGGTGTGTGGCATATGCAAAAGGTACTTGTAACAAGTCGCGAAAACGTAAAAGACAAAAAGAGAACATGAAAAATTCGCCCCCTCTTTGAGGCGCCAAGCCGGTGACTAAGAAACTGACTTCCCAGCCGACCATCGCTTGGAAATCCTGATCGATCAGAGGGTGGAGCCGGGGGTTGGCCGGTGGGATGATGATGGAGGTCAAGGGACGGGCAAATGGACAGGGAATATTGGGAAATATCTCGCGTATTCAAGCATCCTAATGGTACTGAGAGTGGCATCATGAAAGCTCCGACTGCGGAAGGATGGGAGACGGGCATGAAAGATGTCAGATATTCGGGCTATGCACGGAGGATTGATAATCATGCCACGCCGAGTTCCGTCCGTGAACAACCTTGAGCTGCTTACAAGTGTTGAAGCGAACAGACATTTGTTTCGACTTTTCCTGTTTCTGTTTCTGATCCCTGGAGCCTGGAGTTATTGACAACGACTGAAGTCAAGTTGAAAAGTTACCTTGTCCCCGGGAGCACAAGAACCACGCAGGACAAAAGAATCATGGGTGCTCCATTGGTAAGGCAGCCAATATATGAAAGGATTAGATGGCACGCGATATACCGTCGTACGGTACCTTGAAGGCTTTGCCGCATGTTGTCAACAGTGCTCGAATGGTCGTGGTCGTGGTCGTCAGCCTTCAATACCCCGTCAGAGATCCTTTGAAGAAAAGCAGTTAAAAAAGAACCAATGGCCAGACAAGCCAGAAAGCAGTGGCGGTGGGGGTTGGATTGCCATTCCTCATGTCATTGATGATCTCGACGACGATGAAAAAAAAAAAAGTGGACGTGCGAGTCTTCAAGGTCCCCAATTGATCAATCCAACAACGCGGCTTCGGGGGGCATGCACTGACCCCGCCATGAACTCCACAAGCCGCGCCGGTCCACCGAAGAGTCTTGGCAAGGGAGCTCCTCGCGTGGTCCAAGCTCCCATGATCGATCATCGCAGACGCAGCTCGTCATGCCGCCAAGAAAGATGCATGCCGCCTGGACTTGGCCAACGCCTGACGAACCACAGCACCAACCACCACCAAGAGATAATCCTCGGATCACATTCCTGCCAACGTCCACACACACTTGGAAATGCGACGATAGCGATATTGACATAATACGCAAATTTGGTCAATTTGGAGGACGCAGACAAGATGGTTGTCCAACAACATATCCTGAACTGGCTCTACAGCGTGCTGACCAGTGTATGTCCACTCCAGTTGTAGAAGCCAAACAAACCATTGACTGACGACTTGCTTCATGTCCAGGAATATCACGACGTCAACCGCACATACAACGATGTAGCCCAAGTGCTCTCCCAATACCCATCGATCTCCCCGCGAACCGATGTTCACAGTACGCTGCTCTCCGGCAACGCTATACCATCCCAACTGTTATCTGACCATGTGCTCTTATCCCAGCCTTCCCCAACGGCGCATCCGCCCTCCTCGTCCACCTCTCGGGAACACTCCCCGTCGTCTTTCGCGGCACCACATACCGTTTCCCAATCTCAGTATGGGTTCCGCACGCCTATCCGAAAGAGGCCCCCTTGGTCTACGTGACCCCGACCGAGAACATCATGGTCCGGCCAGGCCAACACGTCGACCCCCAAGGTCAGGTCTATCATCCCTACCTTGCCGGCTGGTCGACATATTGGAACAAGTCCACCATTCTCGACTTCCTGGCTATCCTGAGGGCCGTGTTCGCCAAAGAGCCTCCCGTCATTGCTCGTCCACCTCCTCAGGGGCAGGTCCGGTCGCCTCCACCCCAGCAGCAGCAACAACCACAGCCACCACAAGTACCGCCAGTACCACCACTTCCCCAAGAACTAGCCGCGAGGTCACCGGCTCCAGTACCATCTTCGGTACAACAAGATGCGGCAAGACCTCCGCCTCCACCACCGAAGCCTGGCGCCCCTGCTGCTGCTCCTATACCGCAATACCAGCCCTCTCCGGCACCATCTTACGCCGCCGCTCCTCCGGTGCCTCCCCATCCTCCACATCCCGGGAGACCTACGAGCCAATACGGCGGTTCCCCCAGACCAGGCCCCTCTCGCTACGATGCTCCTCCGCCTCTACCTCCTCACCCGACAGCACAACAGCAGCAGCAGCCTCCTCAACCACCCCATGGCGCGCCATATCAATCACCTCCTCTGGGGCCCGCCCCCCTTCCACATAACCAGCCACCACCACAACCTCCATTCTCCCCCATGGATCCACGAAGGATGTCCACCCTCCAACAGCATCCTCCCCAACACTACAACTCCCCTCCACCACCACCCACCTGGCAGCAACAACCGCACCCACCTCAAGTCTTACCACCATCACAACAACAACAACAACAACAACAACAACAACAACAACAACAACACCTCCCACCACAACCACAACCCAAGCCCCCTCCTCCCCCAGACCTCCTAGACGACGACGGCCCCGCCTCGCCTCCCTCCTCAACCCCCGGCGCCGGCGCCAACACAACAACCACCGCACAAACTCCCGGCGGCGCACCGCCTCCTCCCCCYCCCCCCAACCCCGAAAAAGACGCCCTCCTCCACCAGCTAGCGACCACCCTCCATTCCCACCGGCACCACGCCCGTGCTCAAAACGACGCCTCCCTCGCGGGTCTCCAAGCCCAGCGGGCAGCCATGAACCAAGCAGCCAACACTTTACAAGCCGAGTACGCCCAGCTTTCGCAGCTATCTGCACTTTTGACTTCCAACACTGTCATCTTGCAAGAAAGCCTTCGGAAAGCGGACGCCGTGATTGAGAATTCCAAAACACTAAAAGAGCCGGATATTGATGAACTGCTGGTTGCGCCGACGGTGGTGGGGAACCAGCTTTATGAGCTGGTGGCGGAGGAGAGGGCGTTGGCGGATGCGATATTTATGCTGGGACGGGCGGTGGAGAGGGGGAGGATTGCGCCGGGGACGCATGCGAAGATGGTGAGAGGGTTGGCGAGGGAGTGGTATTTGAAGAAGGCTTTGGTGAAGAAGATTGGGGATGGGATGGGGTTGAGTCAGTAACAGTGATGATCAGTGATGATGATGGAAGACAAGGTAGAGTAACGATGTAGATGAATGGACGATCATATGACCAACAGACCCTCCCTTTCTGGGTGCCTGTTTTGGATCGTGGGTGCTTACTTGCCGTTCAGCAGATTTGTTACACCGACGGAGACCCAAGAAGATGAATCAACTATTCTTGTTCTAACAATTATCACAACTAACCATCACATTAAAGCCCTCCTTCTAGCCTAACATATATCTGAAGGCCGAGCAAAAAAAACACAGAAAGGGCCCAATAAACATGATCCAACAACAACAAACCAGAAACGTCTACCCGCTGCACTAACAATGCCTACCATAGGCAACTACTCTATGCCTGACTGACTTTCACAACCTTCACAACTTCGCACGTGCAACACTGCTCGCTTTTCCAGCTTTTCCAGCCCCGGCCGCCGCCACCGATTCCGAACCATCACATGATAACCCTAGCGTTCGATCCTTCGCACTCACTTCTTCAACCTGAAGCCTCCCTTTACCTTCAACACCACTAAAACTCTCGATCCTCCTCAAGCTCAACACCCGCGTCGGCCTAGGATGTTGCAGCCCACCCTTGGGCGTCGCCACCACAACGTCCTACTCGTCATGATGCAGCGACTCTGTGGTAATAGTACTGACGGGAATGGGAACAGCCACGGTGGCGGTGGTGGCGGCGGCAGAGGCAACGACATCACTATTGGCACTACTGTTCCCACCGGTACCAGTGCCCGCACCAGCCTCCACACCCTTCCCCAACAATGACGATGACCGGCCGCTTCGTTTACGTTCCTTCAACCTCTGACCGATCCCAAACGCAGCAGCTGCTGCTCTCTGCCCCCAAGAGATGCTCGATTGCCGACGGGATTGCACATGATCGACCAAGGAGGGTGGGAACGATGTCGTTCTTACTTCCTTTCCTTTTTCCTTGGTCAACTTGTTACCCTTCTGCCTCCCTTCACCATCCTGGCCGTGGTCATCATTGCTGCTGTTGCCACTCGAGAGCCGAGGCAGCACAGCCATGGTGAAGCTCTTCCTCAGGGAAGTAGAGAGACCGCGGGAAGCCTCGACAACATCCCCATGAGATCTTCGAGTGGGGAGAAAGCCTCGCTTGCGGCCCATGATGCCGACATCATTAGGAGCCGTTGCGCTCTTCTTGATCTTGCTGCTGCTGCCGGTGACAACTTCAGGTTGCCGCGTCGGTTGAAGAAAGGGATCATCATCGTCCAGGCCTCGAGACCATTCCGGGGCTACACTGTCCTCCTCAAGCGACAGAGACCCATAGCTTTTACGGTCATGTGGATGGTGTGGCGCTGTCCGGTTGACCTTATCCAGGTGCGGCCAGTGCTGCAAGACAGGGTGCCGAGCAATAGCCCCCGCCGACCCCGACGACCCGGATCCAGACCCAGAAGCAGACGCTCTTGTGCTCGGGAACGACGTCGTGGTGGTTTCTGTGGTCGACTCACCACGCTTGCAATCCTCTCCCTCTGGACTGCTTTGGCCGTCTGCCACCGCGACACTGAGATCAAGATCCCCGTGTGAGCCCGATACCTTCCACAACACGCCTTTCACAAAGAACGTCGACTCGCCCGTCTCCTTGTTCGACGAACTCATGACGAGCGGTTGCGCCTTGGTTCCATCCTTCCCTTTCAGCTTGCTCTTCCCCTTGCCTTCACCTCCGTCTCCGCTATTTTTCCTCTTGGACATCGACATCGACATCGACACGGCATTGCTGATTTTCCGCCCCGCAGCCCGAAGCACCTTACCATTTCTACTGCTGCGGTTGCCCTTGCCATTGCCGCTCGTGCCAAACGACAACACCCTCATCACCCTGGCCCCAGAGGATGAACTTCCACGGCCCCTCCTACCAAAGGCAGCCACATCTGTATCTTGAGACGAACGATCGCCGCGGGATTGAGAAGAACTGGTAGTCTCTGACGACTTCCGCTTGCTGTGCATCGACAGCGGCAGACTCACTATGCTACCACAGCCGTTGCCACCGTTCCTCGAGTGACCGTGGCTGCTGCCCCCGCGACCGCCGCCGCCGCCGAGCTGCTCAAAGAGGCTGATGCGCTCCTTGACTGGCGAATCTTCCCCGGCCCCAACTATCTTCATGTTCTGCTTCTGCTGCTTCTTGATCTTCCTACGCTGGAAGTAGCTGGTATAGCGCAAAGAGGACCCAGTACCAGCACCAGGACCGGAAGTCTTACGCCGGCACCCACCGAGTGACGACGGTAGAGTCTTGCTCCGCTTGCGTGTGCGTACCACGCTCGAGGCAGTGGAGCTAGCGGTTTCGGGAATCACATCTGAGCTCTGATGTTGGTGTTGTTGCTGTGAGGAACGACGGGATGCTTTTCGGGTTGTCACGGCCACGGTGGTCGATATCATGATGGGTGCACTAAGGGTGGACTTGACAGGTACTGGAAGGGTCAAGGTCTGTGCCCTGCGCTTTTGGATGAAGGGTAGGAACGGCGCCGAGCCTGGACCTGCGGGGTTGCTGTCGAACACCTTTTGCAGGTCCTTGACTCTGTTCGCAGGGGCAGCCGGTACTGATGCCGGGGAGTTACTGGAGCTGCCTGACTTGGACTTTCTCTGATCCAGATAGCCGTGGCTATGGGAGGTGGTGAGGGGCAGGGGCCCTGAGGCTGAGTGGCTCGCCCATGGCTGTTGAAGGGTTACCGTGGTTTGGGGGCCGGTGGTAATCTTGACGGAGAGCGTGCGCGAAAGAAGTAAAGGGTGTTGGGAGCTGGGGCGGCGTGTGGAAGTACGCGCTGATGCCCTTGTTGGGGTGTCGCTGTTCTTTCGGTTGACGGGTCTTCGCGAGTCCAAATCAGCATCAGAAACGTTGCCATCATGTGAACCAACAAGTCGAGAAGTTGTGTTGTGAAGCTGTGTTTGCTTCAGCCTAGATGAGGCATTGCTGTCGACTCCATGGACTGGTTGGCCTACCGCCTGTCCTAGGTGAGGATACGTCTGAGCAAAAACCTCTGAAGAACGAAGGGTTCTGACCCTCGTTGGTGTAATGGGATCCTTTGATCCTCGCCTGGGCGTCACCGGTGTGGGGACTTCTGTGGCTGTCGATAGTCCTTGGGTGAGCGTCCGACGGAACGGCCGGTGGGCAGAGTTTGGTGTTTCTGGTTGGAGGTCGGGCAGAGATGAGCGCTCGAAAGACATTCGAAGGGCAGCAACACTCTTCCTTCTTTCTCTCTTTGGTCCGGCGCCTTCTGTTGCCGACTGTTGAGATGATAGAGCGGGAGCTGAGACTTGAGCAGCAACGGGTCGCCGCGCCGAGATTGTGAAGGGCTGGTCAGGCTTGACGATCTTGGAACCCCGTCTCTGTTCACCCTGTGAAGGAACACGTGCAACCGTACGGGTGACAACTGGGGTGGCAATTGGGCTATCAAAAGGTCGAGGCACTACAACTGTCAGCTTTGATCCCGGTGACAGGCATTATGAAAAAGTTGATGGGGCAGTAAACATACCGGTGCTTCCCGATTCGAAGAGCTTTCGTCTCTCCGCAACACCACTCGGATCCCAATGTTTAGGTCCGTTGGCAACAGGAACTTTGGCATCAGAAGACACTCCCTGAGAACGAGCTCCTCGCTGGGCCTGAGACGATTTGGGTAGGGAGATGTGGACGTATTTCTGGTTTGACCAGTTTTCGGTTTGATCTTGGCTTTGGCGTTGTGTGGCACGCCGTAACTCTGCCTCATCTGGTGTCGGCGTTGGGACACTGGGTGGTTTTTGGTTCTTTTCTGGAGAGGGAAGCTGCAAGGCTCCGGCGGCAGCATTACCCATGACATCCAGTATCTCAAACTTGGACACCAGAGAGGCGAGCTTTGGGGATGTCTGGCTAGGAGCCGTCCGGAAGGTAGAGGGGGTTGCAGCTCTGTGGATGATGGTGTTGAGACTCTCCCTGTTGTTTCGGTTGGCACCGTTGGGGGTTCTGCCTGAGGTGGCCGATGAGTTGCTTCGGGATAGACTATTGTCACTTTGGCCGCCGCTCGAGTTACTCTTTCTGGTCAGGCGGAGAGGAGCCGGCTTCAGTTGTGCGTCGGTGAAGTCGGTCTGGGCCGGTGACCGTGCTTCTTCCACAGCACCCGCCGAGGTGAGAGATTGATCTAGGCTTGGGTTGGGCATTGGAATAACAAAATCTCGGGGAAGGGAATGTTGGACTTGGAGTACTAAACGCCGCCAATCGTATGATGCAGACTCGAGCTGTCGCCGATAAGGGGATGCCAGACTCGCCTCGATGGAGGGATGAGATGGATGGAAGCGGGTGGGAAATGGACCGTGATTGGATCCAGATTAATTTCCAACGCTGCCACGGAAAGTGCCTCTTTGCGCCGTCGATTCCATTGGGTCTACCCACTGTCATAGGCGGCGCCTTCCTCCTTCGACGTCCTCACTTCCAAAATCTTGAGTTTCTGAAGGGAAAGCACAAGACGACTCGTGACAGCTGACTCGACACCTCCCGTCCTTTCCAAGTTTGAGCGACAAGCAAATGCCTCTCGTCACCCACCTCACTAACTCCACGATCCGATCCGATCCGATCCGATCCTATCATGGGAGGAAGCCAGCACTCTACAGAGTCTACCTGCGACTTTTACGCCTCTCAAGTTGCACTGATGTTCAATTGCGAACGCTCTCGGTTCCGCTCCATTCATTTCTACCTGCCTATCCACTACATTTCTGAGCACTTAGGTTCCTTTGGTGATCTTTCCCCTGAATTTCATGGCACATCCTTCGGACACAGCAACCCGTCCATTCTTCCTTCTTACTCCTCCTTCTCGGTCTTCTCTCCCTTCTCGATCTCCTTGACCTTGTCATCCTCTGCGAGCGTTGGCGTCTTCTCGTCCATGAGCTCAAAGGCCTTGTCCAAGAGAACAATATGTGCCGAGCCGTCCTCAACATAGGCCACTTCAACCTCGACCTTCTCATCCGGCTTGCTCTCATCAAGCAGCTCGCCAGGGATGAAGCCAGCCTTGAGCTGGTGACGAGAGTAGCTGGTGTACACCTTCTTACGGCCATCGGCGCAGATGATATCGAGGAGCTTGAGCGTGAACTTTTGGCAGTTGTTGTCAACCAGCCTATAGACTTCGTCCATGTCCTGGATGGCTTGGATACCTAATGGCGGCCACAGTTAGCGTTCCGCGGAGAAGATGCTAATGCGAGCTGGGAGTACACATACCAGCCGAAGCAATGGCGTTATCGTTGAACCTGGTCTCGCCGACCTCGTACAACTCCCACTTGTCGGTCCAGTCCTTCTTGTTGTTGTCGTACCAGTTCCACTGCTTGCCGTCCTGCTTGGTGGCCTGAAGCTGATGGTAGTAGTCGCCCACTAGTACGCACCAGTGGTAGTTGGGGCTGGGCATGGAACCGAGATAGATGCCGCTGGTGATGACGTCGGCAATGACTCCGAGAGTCCAAGCACCGAGCTTGCCGCCGACGAAGCGAGAGGCGATGTAGACCTTGCGAGGGGCATCGTTGATATTCGGCTCACCGGCCGGAACACGGCTAACGTTGGGAAAATGGCGACCCATGGTGACTTAAGGGAGGGAGTTAAAGGGCTGGTGGGATGCGTGTGAGGTTTCTTTGAGGGCTGTGATGAGCTTGCTGTCATGACACCAGAGACTGACCGGACTCCAGATCTTTATACCTATCCATCGACCATCATCAATCGTCTACATCTTGGGCTGCCTCAACTTTGGCACAATCTACCCTGCATCCCTTGGATATGGTACGATTCCCATGCTCAGCTTCGGCTTCCATGTTCGCTTTTTCCCATCCGTCCTTCAGCTATCGCCAAACAGAGCTCAGCCCAGCAAAGCATCGATAGTCTGTCAATGGTGATGCAAAAGATTGTTGCATTTCTCAATCAGCATGCCAAGCGAAGGTCATGGCAACCGCCGTTGAGGTTGCAGTAGGCTTTGCATCTGGCCATCGGACCCGGGGATAGCGCCGGGAGCTGAAGTGCCTGGCGGTCCAGACCGTTGACTTTCCCCACGTGGCTGGCCTTTCCATGCTAGCTCGGTGCGTGGTTCCCCAGATTGGCATCCATACCCTTGCATTGGTGGTCTTTCAGCTGAACACCAGGGCAGTACAGCCTACGGACTAGCGTCAATAGTTTGGACCTCGCGCGGGGCCTCAGTTCTCCAGTCTTCATTGGAGTGATGTCCCGAGGGCCCAACAGCATGAACATCATTCCATTGGCAAGAAAGGCCGTCAAAAATGCTTCTCGGTTCGATCCGGTCGCTTCATTGTATGGCCACCCAAGAGATCTTGAAGAAGCGCCAGTCCCCCCTCTCCCTTCACAACACCTCTCTCAAATTCGGAAAACACCAAGTATCGGTATTAGATCTTCTGTTCACTTTTGACGTTACCTCCAAGACATACCTTTCTCTGGCACCCCGTTGACCCTTATAGCTTCCACAATGGTGCAACCGCTATGCTTCTTCATCCCAGATCACATCTTCACACCTACCACAAACAACAATGCCGTTGCAACCAAGGTACAAAAGCTGAAGAAGAGCAGCTTACAGGCCAATGTGAGCTACCAAGTAGCCAACTCTTGGAGCAGCAAGAAAACGTCACAAGCCGAGAACTTGGCACTCTTTGAGGTATCAAATGAGCTCGTCATAGAAAGCTTTGATGAGATTCAGGCAAACGAAGTAGAACAGCCCGTTGAAGAGGCTTATACTCCTACCAAAGCGGTCAGAGATGGCTATGGTGTAAGTATTCCTCTTGTGAACCCTGGGTAACGCCAAGCATGGAACTAATCCATCGTCAGAACATGCTCAGCGAGACGATCCGCATCCCCCGAGATGACCTCAAATTCCCTGACTCGGTACCGGTTGAGCAATCCCGCTGCGTCTTTGACCTCCAATTCTGCAAGCACCCCTGGAACTTCCCCGGAGTCCTGTCGCGATCCGAAGGCGAACCCGCCCTCGAGCGCCAAGGTGACCCAGCAGTCAACCAATGCTACGACCACATGGGCATCGTCCGCGACTTCTACCTTGAAGTGTTCGGCAACAAGGCCATCCTGGGCAAAGGCATCCCCCTCATCGGCATAGTCCACTACGACTTCTACTTCCCCAACGCGTGGTGGCACGAGCGCGACGAGAAGGACGAAGGTTCCGTCTCGGGCCTCATCTTCGGCGACGGATGGGACACGGAACCCTGGAAGAATAACCAGCCGACCAAGTGGTACGGAGGCTGCTTCGGCAATTTTGTTGGTAGTCTGGAGATTGTGGCGCATGAGATGACGCATGGCATGGTGCACTCGCTCGTGAAGCTGGAGACGACGGGGCAGAGCGGATCGCTGCATGAGCACCTTGCTGATGTGTTTGGGACAATGTGTGAGCAGTGGTATAAGAGGCAGACCATTGACGAAGCGGATTGGCTGGTCGGGGAGGACCTCATTGCTGAGCAGTTTAAGGATTTGCAGGGGTTTGCGCTGAGGTCTGTTAAGGCGCCAGGGACGGCGTATAAGGTTGAGGAGTTGGGGATTGAAGATGTTCAGGTGGATCATATGAGCAAGCTAATTGCGGACGAGGGAGATGTCAAAAACATCTATGCCAATATGGGCATCTTGAACAAAGCTTTCTACCTCGTTGCGAAGGCACTGGGAGGGAACTCTTGGGAGAAGCCGGGCAAGATCTGGTATGCTGCGTTGAACCATCTCCATGAATTGGGGATGACTAAGTGCAATATCAGTTCATGGGCCAGCATCACGGTGAGAACTGCTAGGAAGCTGTTGAAGACAGGGGTTGTTGAGCAGAAGGATATTGAGGCGGTCCTGGATGCGTGGAAGGAAGTTGGTGTGGTGGTGAAGTAGACGGCATTGGGAATGCTGGCATGGAGGACCGAGTCAATATCAATACAACATTTAGTCCGAAATACCAATAAGGTCCGCTGGCTCAATGGCAGAGCGTCTGACTACGAATCAGGAGGTTCCAGGTTCGACCCCTGGGTGGATCGAGATATACATTTCGGTGTTTTTTTTTGCTGAATTTTTTTTCCGATTTTGGTGGCAAGTGTGGGTATTCTCGGCCCCCAAGCCCCTGAAGGTACCTACCTACCTTATGTTTGCTCTGTGTCAGGGTTAGGGTCTGAATTGTTAGTGCAATCACCACTGCAACACGCCATCGATTGCCACTGTGGTAGTCGTGATAGCGTCAAACAAACCCCGCAGCAACAACAGTCGACCAAGAACTTATTCACGACACTCGTCTTTATCCGCCTGCGCAACCATCTGAATCCATCATTTTTGCTTGGAATCGAGATAAAAGTGCATTACAATTATGAAAATGGCTCTTGTCGTATGTTTCTTTTTTCCTGGAACGTCTGTTTCGCACATGCCGATAACCACCAGCATGAGTCGAGGTTGCTGACTGATATGATAACAAATCCAGGCGGTTGGCCAGTTGACGTCAACGGCCAGCATGGCCAACAACCTCCGCCAATGCCAAATTCTTGTCAAGAAAGCAGTCAATGCTGGTGCAAAGGTCAGTCACCTTTGTTTCATGGATTGTTCGGCACCATATGTCCATATCCTGACCAGAAGCAACATCGCTAGGCCCTCTTCCTCCCCGAAGCAACAGACTACATCCCCTCATCAGCCGAAGAAAGCCTAGGCCTGGTCAAGCCCGTGCACGAAAGTGAGTTTGTTTTGGGACTCCAGGAGGAAGCACGCCGTGAAAAGCTGCCGATCCACGTCGGCGTCCATGAACCCAGCCAGACCTCGCAGCGCGCCAAGAACACGGTCCTCTGGATCAACGAGCAGGGCGAGATTGCGCACCGGTACCAGAAGATCCACCTCTTTGACGTGGACATCAAGGGCGGCCCAGTCATCAAGGAAAGCCAGAGCGTAGAGCCCGGAATGAAGATTGAGCCGCCGTTTGAGACGTCCTTTGGCAAGGTGGCGTCGACTATCTGCTTTGATGTCAGTTCTCTCATCCATCCCCTCTCCTATTTCTCACTTCTCAAGTCTCAACTCACTCTGTAAGTTCACGGTATGTGGCTGACTGGACATACCTACGACTTCAGCTACGTTTCCCGGAGATTGGCATCTCCCTCCGGCGGCAAGGAGCCGAGATCATTACTTACCCTTCGGCATTCACTGTTCCCACTGGCCAGGCACACTGGGAGGTCCTTCTGAGAGCTCGCGCGATTGAGACGCAGTCGTATGTCATTGCTGCGGCACAGGTTGGTAGACACAACGAGAAGCGGGTCAGCTATGGCCATAGCATGATCATCGATCCTTGGGGGAGGATTGTTGCTACTGTGGGAGATAAGGAGGATGAGCCTGAGATTGCGACGGCTACTATTGATCTTGATCTGGTGAAGAAGGTTAGGGTGGAGGTCCCGCTGAGGAGGAGGACGTAAGTGTTCTGTCCACTCCCCGTTTCTGATGTTCCATTCAACAAGAAGAAGGAAGACGGTTTTGAGAGGATGCTGACTGACTCTTGGTAGGGATGTGTACCCGGAAGTGTAGCCGAAGGGCTAGCTAGGCATAGCGTGGGTTGACCTGGTCCTGGAGGGGCCTCATGGTTGTGTCACACTCCGGTCACTCATAACTCAGAACCCGGATCGTGAGTCTTTCAACCCGATTCGTTCGTAATCCAATGAAAGGGGTAGTTCGGTGCCGGCGGGATGTGTTTTTTGTCTTCCCCGGAAGGCTAGAAGGCATATTTAGGGATACGGTGACGCAATAGCTTGGAACCCCGGGCCAGTCCTCTATCCTCGCCCCCTTATTCGGCCACGAACAATCACCCCAGGATGCGGTCAATGTCCGAACCCTTCGAGTCAATCACCACCTACAACACAGTGGAAGCATCACTGATGGGAGTCAGTGGGATTGAGGACAGTAAGAGGAGGCCCCAAAACTCGAAAGCGGTGACGTTCACCAGCATCAGCCTCAGCAATACCCGGCTGTTACAATCCGTAAACCGACCCAAGACTTCGGACGGTACTGAGGTTCCACAACATCTTTTCATCTCAACTTTCCAAACATCGAACCCGCCTTCATATTATACTGCCCTCCCCCTCTCCCAGAATCTTCAATCCCATCTCGCACTGCATCACACACTTGACCTGTCACCACGTGCGATTCTGGGATTCCTGCATGATCTTGAAGGGCAATCAGAAAAAGTGGGGCCAGTGCAAGCAGATGTTGGACAACAATACTAAGGGCTCGGAAGCAAACAATGCTAAGACGCCCCTGGCCTCATTCCCAAGCTTCAATTGAATTAACACCCCGTTTACCCTGCAATGGGATTTACCACGACAATAAGACAGTTTCTTTATATTATTAACAACTCACATCCCATGACCCGTGCTATTATCCCCCCCCCCCCCCCCCCCCCCCCCCCCCCCCCCCCCCCCCCCCTTGTCTTCAACCGTCTGTCATGATAGAGAATAGGAACACTTTGATCGCGGGAAGATGGGCCATCGTCTTCCTCCTCCTTCTTCTGTAAGAAGGTACCGCGACTACAACTCCAACAACTCGAGAAGAAATTGACTCCTCCAAACCCAGTCCAATACATCGCCAGGAGCCTGTCTTACTGAACTTTTCTTTTCTCATCAACGAAACTAATCAACTTTCAAACCTTCGACGTCTGTCACTTTGCATTAACGACTGTGAAGGATCGTCGCTCATTTAACAACATCGTCGGCACTCACCTGGAGAATCAACACCTTCTTCTCTTTGTGGGCTTCTGGTCTTGGTCAACTTCTCCATACAAAGCTTGCTTCACTCGAGCACACCACCCAGGGCCGATCGGTCTTCCTTTGGCCTGTACCGGTGTAGATACGGTATGTGCAAAACAAAACCAATGAAGAAGGATCACCATTCAAGTCCAAGACTGACCTCTTCCCAGCTCTGAATCCCTTCTACACATCAAACAACAACACAGCAACCACTCATCGCCCCCGTGGGCACCCACCCATCAACACCATGGCCTCCCTCCCCGCCGCCGACATCTACAGCGGCATCAGCCAAACCCTTAACTCCACCCACGCCACCCTCGTCCTCCCCATCCCCCAACCCGACCGCGACCACCTCGAGAACCAACTCCTTTTCTTGTTTGACAACTACGGCCAACTCCTCAACGTGACCACTGCCGACATCGACCAGCTCAACGGCATGCTGATTTCCTCGGCCATCAACTACGCCACCCAGATCGGCGCCACCTTCATCATGCTAGCCATCATGCTGCTCATGACCCCCCGCCGGCGCTTCAAACGGCTTCCCACCGTCATCAGCCTGCTGGCGCTCTTGCTCAACCTGATCCGCGTTGTTTTGCTTGCGCTTTTCTATCCCAGCCACTGGACCGATTTCTATGTTTTGTACTCAGGCGACTGGCAGTTCGTTCCCGCAAGCGACATGCAAATCAGCGTGGCGGGCACGGTGCTCAGCATCCCCGTGACGGCCCTCCTCTTGTCGGCGCTGATGGTGCAAGCATGGAGCATGATGCAACTCTGGACTCCCCTGTGGCGGGCGCTGGTCGTTTTGGTCTCTGGTCTGCTTTCGCTGGCAACCATCGCTATGTCCTTCGTCAACTGCATCTTCCAGGCCAAAAACATCCTCTACGCGGACCCGTTTCCCGCCAGGTGGGTGCGCAAGCTGTACCTCGCGCTGACGACGGGGTCGATTTCGTGGTTCACTTTCCTGTTCATGATCCGCCTGGTCATGCACATGTGGACGAACAGGAGTATCCTGCCGAGTATGAAGGGACTAAAGCCAATGGATGTGTTGATCATCACTAACTCCATCCTGATGCTGATTCCCGTCTTGTTTGCCGGGCTGGAGTTCCTGGACTCTACTAGCGGGTTCGAGAGCGGTTCGCTCACTCAGACGAGCGTGGTCATCGTCTTGCCGCTTGGCACGCTCGTCGCGCAACGGATTGCTACGAGGGGATACATGCCTGACTCTGTTGAGGGTTCAGGACCTAATAGTATTAGCATGCCGCTTAGCGATTTGAGTCTTACCGCCGGCGGCGGCGGCGGTGGTGGTCACAAAGACAAGAAAGGAAACGGAGGCAGCAATGGCATCGTCCCGCCGACAAACACAACAGTCAACTTCTCCTCCATCGTCAGCGGCGTCAGCTGCCTCCCCAAAGCAAAGCGTATGACCACCAGCTCGGCGTCCTCCAGCCAACGACCTCTCCTCACGACGACTTGCTCAACCATCTCCTCTAGAGGTACCAACAACGACTCCTCGGGCTTTCCTAGCCCTAGCTTACACAACCAGTACGCGATGAACATGAACATGAACATGCCCAACTTCCCACCCGTCCCTTACCCCGGGTACAACACTCGTAACACGGGCGTTACTTCGCACATTACCAGCACAAGCGACGGATACCTACACTCCTTAAAAAACAGACATCCGAGCATCGACCACTTTGATCGCGAGCTAGCTCGCATAGACGACGAAGACGACTTGGATTGTAACGACGACGGTTACCCCTTTGCGTCCACATCAGAGAAGGCGGTCATGGATGATGATGATATGGAGAGTCAGAGGGGGAGAGGGAGAACTATGCCCCCGCTGCCCCCGCCGCCGCCGCATGGGGGACATGGAGTAATAAGGGTTGAGAGGACGATTGAGACTAGGAGTGAGGAGAGGATGCCGTCGCCTAATCCGCTGAATCTGAATCCGCACCTGAATCCGTTGGGGACACATACGAAGCCGAGGTCTTTTGAGTAGGGCTGGGATCCGGCGGTGCTTATGTCGATGGTGGTTGGTGGTGCTGGTGCTGGTGAGATGGTGGATGGGGGAGATGGGGAGAAGAAGGAAGAGAAGAAGGATGAGAAGGAGAAGGGTGAGGTGGAGGTGGTAATGAAGTTCTGAGGTTGAGGTCGAGAATGAGAAAAGAGAGATGATTAACAGTGGAGGTGATACGTACCCTACGTAATATGCAGTGAGCCTCGGAGATGTGAGATTCTTTTGGTTGTATTATTAGACAAGGCACGATGACGAGGCGCGGGTGTACATACGTTCTCACTTTACCTGCAGTACGTTGTTTTCTGGTCTGGCTTGGTGGCATGGCTTGCAATAACCCTTTCTTCGCAAATAGCACGAAACGCTTTTCAACATAAGTGACCCATCACTTCGCTGTCTCGTAGCAACTCTGTTTCTTTTTCGTGCGTCAGGTTACTGATGGGTGTTGTATAGCATCATATCCAAGTGACTACCGTTCCCGTGGAGACCACGTCCGTATGCACAACTCTATTCCATCCGGTAGTTTGCAGACAACAAGTCGCTCCCTCCACCATTCGTGTTCTTCATCTCCCATTTTCTCAAATTTCAGCTCTGGACCTACCATCTCTGGCTCCTCAAATATTGTCATGAGACTTTGCAATGTGATTTTGACTTGGAATCCTAGCTTTTTCACCCGACAAGAAAGATCGGAGGACACAACAAGAAGCATTCTTGTTTGACTCCGTATCTCGGCTGTTGAAGGAAACTGATCGAATTTTAGGACGACAGCTGCAATGGTTGTATTTTTAGCGCGAATAACCATCTTGTGAATACTCTCGTCCCAAGGATGGAACGGTCTTAGTCCACGAGACTGGGGAGGTGGCCGAGGGAGGTGACATTTCCACCAATCTGGCATCAACGTGCCCAATGGTGCACAAGGTGTCGTGGTATGTGGACAGCTATGGCGAAAAAGAGTGAAGTACATACTACCGAGTGGCTGAGGGGGGTACATCAGCTCTAGGCGAAGGGTGCTTTCACCCCTTTTAGTTGCCAACGGATGTCCAAAGTCGAATATCAAGGACTTTTCCAGAGAGCCAACAGAATCCCATAATCGGTGGTAGCGGTCCTCAGGGCGGATGCAGATGCTCATCTTCTCCGCTTTCTCGGCAAAGGAAACGGGGACTATGCAGGGAAGACAGAACGGGCTTTGCACATACTCATCATCATGGTCCTTTGAGGCAGCGTCAATGACGGATGAGCGGATCAAGGGGATTGCCACCAGGCCAGTCCGTCTGGTTTTCGATGTGGGACTGCAGGCTAGCAGGCCATAGCTGATGTGGTGATGCGCCTCGTCTTTGACGATTGGCAAACTCATCTCTAGTCCACGCTGGCTCATGGCAAAAGTTGGTCTCTTGTGTCCCGGTATACCGCACGGCTCAAGGTCTCCCGCGAACCTGAAGTCTCGGGGCGAGGTTGCAAAGAGGGACCTCGGCCGGCCACCAGCATTATGGCCGTTGAGATCCCTGCGAAGTTGGCCTCCAACCAGCACTCCACGTTGGGTACCAGAGGTTACATCAGCGTAAGCACAGCTTGGAAGGTGAGGATAGTGGAGAGGCATTGGGTCGGGTGGAAGGTCAAAAGCGAACGTGTCGGAGGATGTGCGATCATTATCCCGATGGGACTGGCCACAGCCGCAGCAGTGACAGAGGAAGGGGATCTCCGAGATTGGGGCTCCAAAAAGCGGCTCATTGTAGCCCCAGGCTAGCAGAGTGCAGTCATCGGTAGATTTCATGATCTCTTGTTGTAGCCGAGCAAACGCCTTTCTGCCTTCGCCATAGAGCATTGGCATATGTATGTCGAACAAGCCGAGCAGGCAATACGCTTGATCCTCGATCCTGGTTGTCTTCCTCCCGGCGGCCCATGACATCTTGGTTGCAACACTGGTGTCTCGAAGGACGGCTTCAAGGTCCCATTTTTTGTAAGGATCCAGCTCGAAGCCGAGAAGAAACTTGACATGGATACCAGTAGCTTTGGAGATGTGGGGCCCCCACTCGGAGCGTGAGCCCAGTTCCCTCCAGTTGACATCGAAGAAGAGCAACTTGGCGGGCGCCAGTAGCTCCTGTAGAGTCCAACCTCGGGTGAACCAGCGGCAGGAGAGCGTGGCGTAGTTCTGCAACTCCTCGTTGAGCTCGAAGTCTGACTTGGACACATCAGATAGGAGGGCCAAGCACATGGCCGAGTTGCGGTACCATCGGAACATGGAGTTGATGGCTTCTTGCAGCTCTGCGCTGTTGGTCTTGTCGATGCAGCAGCTGTCGATCCAGATGTAGAGGAAGCCTTGCAGACCTGCCTTCAAACACGCGTCTTGGATTTTCTTCCAAGATTTGCTTGGAGGATTGCTGCTCTGTGGGATTCTCATCGCATTTGGCTGTTGCATATCCTGAAGGGTGACCTCGTCGCCATCCCAGGTGTGGGATAGAATGGCGTATGTTGGGACTTCATCTTCGGGGAATACGTGGAACGTAAAGTCTTTGGTGGAAAGCAGGCGCATGATGTACGAGATAAGTAGAGGTAGTTACAGCGCGAAAGATGATGTGGGCAAGACGGCAGATGCCACAAAATGGAGGTCAGGGAAGAGTTTGTGAAGAGTGAAGAGCGAAGTCTCCAGGAGGAAGATCACTCGACGCGGTGCATTTTTCTGCCAGGTATCCATCAGCCTGAGTTAAGCAGTGACATTGTGTTACGTGTGGAAGGTGCATCCCACCTTGAATTTGCATTTGCAGAGTACCTACGTACTTACCTTATTTAGCTGGGTGTGACAAGCCTTCCTTCCCTCCTCAAGCCACCAATCAAGCATTCCCCCCCTCATTGTTCTCACTTCGTCTCAATTACACTCTTGCCGCATGGATTGAGGTGCCGGATACCGGGACAACTCTGCCTGCCGTAATACCAACTGTCAGCAGTCCTCACCAGCTGCACTCGGCAATCTCTGCCACCCGGTTCGGGGCCCGAAAGAATCCTGGGATAGTTCGTTACAATACGGTGTCATGATATGTTTACAAACCAAGCCGTCATCACTCATCAATCCCTCCGAACTGTCAAGATCTCAACAAGCACCCTGTTCTTTTTCGTATCATCGTTTCATACCGTATCCAGTGGGCATTTACTCACACATACACATAACAAAACGGCCCTTCCACCACACTCATCAACTCCCTCAACTTCCTCCTCGGCCCCGCCGCATACCCAAAGTCCACCTCATCATCCAACGTCGTCTTCCCGCTCTCAGGAATATTCAAGAACGTCCTCGTCCCCGCAACCGCCGTCGTCTCGCCATACACCCTCTTCTCGGGATCAACCATCTGCCACATCCACCACACCAGATCAATCATGGCATGGTGCAAATAAAACGCCGGATCGCCAGGTGACGTGCTCACATCGCGACCCGGGTCTCCCCCAAGGGAGTAGTGTCCTCCGCCGTGCACCCCGATGTCGCCTGTCCCTGGGATGCCTTGCATGATCATCTGGAAGTCGTTGATCGTTTTCTGGGAAAGGAGATGACTGATGGAGGAAGCGTTGGCGAAGCGCTGATTGACAGCATCGGTTAGATCGCGGCGCAAACACCTCGGGTTCCAGGCGAACGGACCGGCAGGGTTCGCTTCCTGCGGTCCGCCGCCGGGCACGTCGAGGGCGACGGGGCCGAGGTTGACGGTCATATTGGCGAAGGGACCGGAAGTAACACAGCCTCCGCCCGTGCCTGCGGGGAGGTACACAGGTGGCAGATCGCTTCCCTCCACGCCGAGGACAATGTCTCCTTGGTTGGGGATGTAGACGCCGTTGCCGGACATGGAGGTCGCGCTGCCGTCGAAGATGGGAGAGGCGGCGAGACCGGTTTCGGCGGTCTTGGCCCAGTCCCAGTAGGGCTGGGTACCGCGATACCCGCATTCTTCGCGCAGGGCTTGCTCGTACAGCGCGGTGAAGTAGCGGTGCAGGCCGAGGAAGTTACCGGTGTAGTGGGCGGTTTGGGTCTGGTTGATGTGGGTGACAACGAAGTCATCGAAGCGGGACTTGGCGCCAGGGGCGAGTGATGATGGGTATCGGGACGGTTTGGCCTGCAGACATTGGACGGCTTGGATGTACTCGAGCCTCTCTGCTTTGGTGAGTGTTCCCCTGGACTGATGTTAGCGAAAGTTCCCTCGGTGTTTGAGCTTGCAGGTGCTCTCGGGGCTTACCATTCTCTTCTGATCTTGATCTTGTCTGGTGTGCACTGGCTTCCCTTGGCCGCTTTGAGGGTCCTTTCGAGAGCTGAACGAGCAAGGATGTCTAGCTCTGCTGTTGCTTTTACAATGACTGGGTCCCGAGAACTCGAGCTTGGGAGTCCCACGCACGTGCTAGCGGCCTGGAGAACCAGAAACAACAGGGTTGAGAACCTCATCTTGCAAGCTCACAAGAATGAGCAAGGAAAGAAACTTTGGTGTCGATTATCTTTAAAGAAGAGCACGGAAGAAGAGCACGGAAGAAGAGCACGGAAGAAGAGCTGATATATCGATAACAGTCAACCCATCCTCGACGCCCAACCACCTAGCACGACGACTCCACGATGCCGAGACACTACCACTACGATGCACAACATACCGCTAATTCTCATTCAAATCGGATATATCCCCCTGTCCTGGCCAATTATGTGGTTTGGGTAAGAACTTTGCAGCGAGGAATCTCTAGTTCATTGGCCTGGTAAAAGAAGTGTAACCCACTTGGTGTAATCTCTGCCGATCCGGTATCCAGGAACAACTTGACCAGGGGCGAAGGAAGTGGTAGCAATGGGAACTGGGAAGGCTGTTGACCTCTTGTATCCCGTCCTTGTCCGGTCCCAGATAAGTCAACGTGCAACAGTAGCACCATGTAGGACGTCGCTGATTGGAACGCCACCCAGATGGATTAATAAGGTAGACATGTATTGCGGCTAATAAGTCAATCCCAGGTCATATAACATCAAAGTCTCCGAACGATCTGGACCCATGAGTAGTATTTAATGTACGACCAATACATTGGCGAAATGAAGCCGCCAATCGACGCCATCATCAAGTCCGAGGTGAATCGGAGGTCGTGCCGCTGTGCTGGGTGGTCACCAGAAGCCGGCTCTAAGGCTAGTACCCGGCGCTGTTTCCTATGAGCACAAGTTAATTCAGATCTGGATGGAAAGCGTATTTGCCGCGGGCTTCCATTGTAAAAGTTGATCAACAGAGTGTGACAACCAGGCCGACTTCCTTCTTCGCTGACATTGGTGCCTCCTCATGACCAAGTCCCCAAGTGGCAGTCTTTCTCAACTTGGCACTCTTCCTTGCGCAGCTTCCTTGTTATTACCTGGGATTCTGGGAAGGAGTAACCCAGACTTTTTGGTGCCCGGTTTGGCGGGGGGCTGCTGCTATTCGCTGGGGAAGGTGGGCTTTCCGTCCATCTTCCAAGGCAATCGTCCCCCACCACTGACATGCAATCGCCTCCAGTCCTGCTTTTTCGCTTCTTCCGGTCGACACGTGCCACTCTTCTTCTCCATCTCCAACTCACTATCGCATTTCTTTTCCAGCCTTCAGTTGGCAGTTTCATATTCGCCTGCAGGGCACAGAGCCACCGACTGGCGACTGCTTCCAGCTGGGAGGCAATGGCTCTTGCTCATGACACCAAACCCCGATCAGTTTCCGCCCTCAGCCTCGTAATCAAAGACCCGGATTTCAGCGCAGGATGCAGGTAGAGTAATGCACCTTCGCTTGTGACTTTTATCCTGCCCGGTTTTGGGTCCTTGGGCGTGGCAGCAACTTAGATGCATCACTAACTAATTTACCGCAGAAATGTCGGCACTTGCGTTAGCAAAGTATCTTGGCACAGTGGGAAATCCCGACCCGAGACGCCGGATGGCACGCAGCACCGCAGCACCGCACCGGTCAACTTCCAAGGCTCGGAATGGCACCGGCGCCGAGTGCCCGGCCCGCACCACGAAAATCAAGCAGCCAAACTGCCCAGCCTTCACTTCGATGATGGCCTCGACGTTGACCACATCAATCTCATACCCGATCTGGTGCCCCTTTGGATCAGCTTAACGGCTACCGCTTCTGAGTTTCGAGAGCCTCAAGTTCCCGTCTTGAGGAGCTTGGGGGCGGGCAGGCTTGTTGAAAGACTGTGATGCTTCCGGTCAGTGAGCTGCATCTCTGTTGCATGGGGGTTCCCAAGTCACCTTGCGGACACCATTCATGATGCAGAGCAAAGATACTATCCACACCTTCCAGGTTGGCCAAGGTAAACAGTGATCATGCCATGCCATGCAGTATAAGCTCCAGAGCCGGATATGGACAAAAAGCACACATCCCGAGCCGACGGAATAGCCCATATATAAGGATTCTTCTGGATCTCTCTTCCTCTTCCAAACACAACTCAATCTCTCTTTTGTCTAGCACAGTCACATACCCCCCTTTTGAACATCATGGTCCTCTTCCAGCGCCCTCCTGATGAAAAGGGATCGGTCTGGTTCTCTGTCCTGATCGGCGTCTTTGTGGCCTTCGGTGGTCTTCTTTTTGGCTATGACACCGGCACCATCAACGGCGTCATTACCATGAAATACTGGGACGAACATTTCTCCACTGACTACACGGATGTCAAAGGGAACTTGACCATCAGCCTCTCGCAACAATCCCTTGTTGTCTCTATCCTTTCGGCTGGTACCTTTGTCGGTGCTTTGGCTTCTCCCTTACTGGCGGATAGGATGGGTCGGCGATGGGGTCTCATCATATCCTCTTGGATCTTCAACGTTGGCGTCATGATGCAAGTGGTTTCTGTCGCCATCCCTCTCTTTGTGGCTGGAAGATTCTTTGCCGGGCTTGGAGTTGGCTTGCTTTCGACTCTGGGTGAGTGATGTATCCCTTTTCCTTTCCACCATATGTTATGCTAATACCGCTCCCTTAATAGTCCCGCTCTACCAATCCGAGACCGCTCCCAAATGGATCCGTGGATTGATCGTGGGCGCATATCAACTTGCAATCAGCATTGGCATCCTCCTCGCCGCCATCGTCAACAACGGCACTCATAAGAGGGACGACACCGGTTCCTACAGAACCCCCATTGCTCTCCAATGGCTCTTCTCGGTCATTCTCATTATTGGAATGCACTTCCTTCCCGAGACTCCCAGGTACTGCATCAAGCGTGGGGATATGACCGGTGCCACCCGATCTTTGGCCAAAATTCGCCGGCTGCTGCCCAACAATTCCGCCATCATTGAGGAGATAGAAGAGATTCGTGTGAACTACCTATACGAAATGTCACTTGGCAACAGCAGCTACCTAGACTGCTTCCGAAAGGGTATGCTAAAGAGAATGCTCACAGGCATGGTACTTCAAATCCTGCAGCAACTTACCGGTTCGTCTTCCGATTCCCTTTGTTCATCTGTTCCACCATGGCATTTTCTGACTCTCAAATGTATATAGGGGTCAACTTTATTTTCTACTACGGTACTCAATTCTTCGAGAACTCCGGCATAAAAAATCCTTTCATAATCAGTATGGTCCTAGCCACAGTAAACGTACTCTCGACTATTCCCGCTGTCCTCGCTTTCGACAAGTATGGTCGCCGCCCTTTGCTCTTGTGGGGTGGTGTAGCCTTGTGCATATGTCACTTTATGGTCGCTACGCTCGGCACAACGACAACGGGCCAGACTGCCTCCGGGGTCATCACCGTGCTCAACGCTGGTGGTCAAAAAGCTTCAATCGCTTTTGTGTGCATGTTCATCGCCTCCTTCGCAGCAACGTGGGGCCCCTTGGCGTGGGTGGTAACGTCGGAGTTGTACCCGTTGAAGCACCGGTCGCAGATGTTGAGCATCAGCACAGCTACAAACGTAAGTTATTTCTCCCAATGTTTGTCCTTTCACGCCATCGTCTCCAGGCTCATATCACTAACTTCCTGACCCAACAACAGTGGTTGTTCAACTGGGCCATCGCTTACTCGACTCCTTACCTCGTCAACTATGGTCCGGGGAACGCAAACCTTCAGTCCAAGATCTTCTTCATCTGGGGCACAGCCTGCCTGCTCTGTGTCCTCTTCGTCTACTTTTACATCTTTGAGACGAAGGGTCTGTCTCTAGAGGAGGTCGACGAAATGTACCAGACGCCAGGTCTCAAGGCCAAAAACAGCAGCAAATGGCGGCCGAGTATCCATTTCCGAGACACCCCGCTCACCGAGGTCACATATAACAAGACTACTGCTGGAAGTCCTGCTGAGCGCGAGACTGCTCCAGTAGCCAAGACTACTGAGAGAACTGAGGGCGAGGCTGTTGCCCGTACCACAGCTCCCATGGCTGGTTCTCCTCCTCAGACTGATAGTGTTCCGAAGACTCCACAAACCGCTATCCTTCAAAGTCCTGATGACGCTGTTGCCCACCATCACTCTCCTCTGCACATGCCAACTTCTCGGTCCAAGCTTCCATCGCTCGTACTTCATTCCCTCAAGTCTGTTCCGTCCCTCCCCACGTACACCGACGAGGGAACTACATCTTCCAGAGGGCCGAGAAGCATCGGTCCCTGAATGTCAGCAGCTCCAAGATTAGTCCGCGCCCTCGTTGATTTCCCTATCAAGCCAAGAGTGGACGTGGGAAGTCTCGGGAATGTCTAGTGCTGTTGTGACAAGGTCACGAGACGGCTAACTGAAGTACCTGGATATCAAACTTCGCTGGTCAGGCTTAAAGCGACTGAGTCTGATTGTTGGTGTCCGGAAAAGCCGTTTCGAGAATTGAGGTGGGAGTTATTGGTCAAGAACTGGCAATGGCTTCGACACGTATGATGTAAGAAGTTATTGCCAGGTTATGAGATGTCGCTATTATACGTGGGCTTCACGAAAATTGGCGGAGAGTAACGTCGGATTCTGCACTGGCCGGACAAAAGAGAGCGGCGCTTAACATTGGTAAATGGACGAGGGGATACTAGAAAATTCTCTCGGAAAACGAGAGCGGCGTTTAACGGTGGTATATATGGGGAGAGATATCGGAAATGGTCAAATGTTTGATAATGGTCAAGCGGTGTTTCCCCTTCGTTTGTACCCTAGGCTTCGTATACAAAGACAAAGTTATCTTGATCGCAATCGTTGACATATGCCAGAGGTGTCTTGACGTTGCAAGATCCTGATGCRCATACTAAGGTAAGTATGTGCACTCTCTTGTCTAGGTGTTTTCTTATATGGACAGCAACGACTGTATTCATCTGCCGTCGAGTCCAGCTCGAGACCGTCATGTCCCACCATCTGCAGAGTTTTCATCCTTACCACCTCTAGCAACCCTTCCAAAGAAAAAGGACAAAAGCCAACCCCCCCC